>OVAF01001164.1:0-25147 GCA_900406245.1 Odontarrhena argentea | reverse complement strand
AGAACAACTATGTCTGAGTCATACACAGTGTGATTTCAGGACAACTTCCCTTCAGGTTGGACCGACATTGTCCGTACGTGATGGGATCATGCTTGACTTTTACAGCATCATGTGAGCTTCTGTGCTCATCAGTGTGACAGTGTGTAGCCATTATTTTATTTTTAGTTAAGCTCTATTTGAAAATTTATTAGTCTTACATTTCAAAACCAAAAGAAAAACAAAAGTGAATCTTTTTATTTTTATTTTTCTTTATCTATGAAAGAAACAAAAAAGTGGAGATCCGAAAATAGGAAGATGAGAAACAAAAGTAGCCAGTCTCAAATTATTAAACGGCCCAGTTGAACCAAAATCAGTGAGCAGTGAACCTGAAGAGCATAACATGCAAATAAGTCTCCCCAGGATTCACAGTCTGCGTTGGAAAATTCTTATGGTTCACGGAATCTGGGAACCCTTGCGTCTCCAAACACAACCCTCCGTATTTCCTATAGACTGCATTGTCTTTGCCGACCACATGTGTCAACAAATTACCCGTGTAAAACTGAACACCAGGCTGATTTGTCCACAGCTCCATCTTCCTCCCGCTCATTTCCTCCAACACAACCGCTGCTTTTCTCAGGTGTTTCCCAGCGGTTCCCTCGATCACATAGTTGATGTCATAACCGTCGGGTAGCTCTTTGATCCGGCTCCCGATAGAGCGAGGGGAGAGGAAATCATACGGAGTGCCGGAGATGGATGTTATTTCTCCAGTGGGGATGAGTTTATCGTCGACGGGAGTGATTTTATCCGCGAGAAGTTGGATTTTGTGGGAAAGGATGTCGCCGGAGTTGTGGCCGTGGAGGTTCCAGTATGTGTGGAGGGCTAAGTCGATCGGTGTTGGTTTGTTGAGTGGCTTTGCTTCCATTTTCAAAGCGAGTTTGTTTTCTCCGATCAACATGTACGTTGCTTTTACCGTCACGTTTCCAGGGAAACCTGTCAAATTAATTACATTTTTTGTAATTACTTTAATCAAAATGTACATATTTTTTTTTTTTTGGTAATGTCAAAATGTACATATTTAATTAGGGGAATTATAAACGTTTATCAGATATTATCATGGGTTCTTCTACCAAAAAAAAAAAATATATATTATCATGGGTTTCCGTTTTTCATTTTAAAAGGTAAAAATTTTACCATAAAAGTATTTTACCCATGCAAATTTTATGAAAAACAGTTCTTCAAAAATTTAGGATAAATAGTTTTTTTTCCTCAACAAACTCTCTTTTTTTCTTTGGAGCATATTTTAGGATCTATTTTAGCATGTATCATTTTAACAAATTTTATAGGGTTTTAGGGTTTATGATAAACCCTAAAATCATAAATCCTTAAAAAAGTTTTGACTCTAAAACTCCCAAAATCTTAACCCTAAAATCTTAAATCTTAAACCCAAATATTATTATACACTAAACCTTAATCCCAGAAAAATACAACCCTAAACAGTAAATCCTAAAACCCTAAACGAACTCTAAATCATAAAAATGGTACAATTGAAAGAAAAAAAATCGTACTTTCGAAAAATGTTACTTAAAAAGTAGTACTTTAACAATTTCTTTTTTTCTCTTCAGTTTCTTGTTGTTGGAAATATTGGTATTTTGCAAATCTTTTTTTTTTTTTTTTGGTCAAGGTATATTTTGCAAATTTAAGAACCAATTTTTTCTCATCCAAATCAAACTATATAACATTATTAGTTTTTGCGAGAAAGAAGGTATTTAGTATTTAAAAAAAAAAATTTATGGACAATAATAACGTAATTTGTAACATGATATATATAAGAGTAAAGTAAGTAGTAACCAAAAAGAATGTTGAAATTAGGAAAAAGAAAATAAATTTTTATTTTTGTTAAAACGAAAATAAGTTTCATAAGGAAAAACACAAGGAGAAAGTTTTATATTTTAAACCCAAATTCAAAAAAAAAAAAAAAAAACTACAATTATCCCTAATTATAGAAAAGGTAACTTTGACCAGGACTTAGCCTACCAGTTAATATATGTTGACAAAAAAAAAGAAGTAATTTACTACTAAAAATTTTGAACGACAACGAAGATGGATTTTAGATATATACAAAAACCAAAACCTTTCTAAAATCCAGAAAATATTCATGGGCTTAGAATTTTGTGAGCATATTAAGTTCGCAAATGAATTTTCATATATGATCGATGGATTTTATAATTATAAATAGAATTAGTAAAGATGTTCAAAAAAAAAAAAAAAAAAAAAATTTAGTAANTAAAAAAGTTTAAAAAAAAAAAAAAAAAAAAAAATTTAGTAATTACCTTCTTCACCGTCGAAGCTATCGTATTGAAAAGTTATGTGGCTAGTGGGAACATACTTCTGCACTGACCAAATCACATCGCTAAATCCCTTTGAACCACCTGAATTTAAACCATTGATTTTACATACAAAAAAAGATAACTGAAATGAAACACAGATTATGAAAAAAAAAAAAAAAGTACCATGGAGAGTGTTTTGGCCTTCATTGGGATCAGTTTTGTACACATGACCATTCAATTCAAACTTAGCACCTCCAATTCTATTAGCCACTCTTCCCACTATTGCCCCAAAATAAGTTATATCACTCTATACAACAAAATCAAATCAAATGTCAAAACGTTATTTGTCATTTCCTTGAATAAGTTATTATATATATATTGCAAATTGCAGTAAGTGGATATTGAAGAACGTGACGACCTTAAAGGTAGAATATTACCTTGTAACTATCAATACTATCAAATCCAAGAACAACATCATCTTGCTTTCCTGAATCATTAGTAAAAAAAATATGAGACTTAATATAGAAAAAAATCAGAAAACTAAAGAAGGGAAAAGAGAGAGACCATGTCTGTCTGGAAGAAGAAGAGAAGTCATGACGGCACCATAGTTAGTGAAGGTAACAGAGAGGTTTCCTCTGGTGAGCTTATAGGTTTTGATCTCTTCACAGGCATTGTGATGTACTAAACATAACAACATAACCACAGCAGACAAACCCAGATCGTGTAGTGACATTTGTTTCGTCCCTATCATTTTCCCAGATCAATGTGAGAGAAAGGAGTGAGAAAGTTTGGAATTATCTTCTTGTCATGTGTGTATGTATTTGTATTAGTTTGGAATTATCTTCTTTCTTTTTTCTTTTTTTAACGTTTCATTTCCAGTAATATTTCCATTATCAAGTTTATCTTTATAAAGGGTAGTATCAAGACAACGTGGAGGTGAGAGAATTATTCCTTTTTATATTTGATTTGAGTTTGTTATAGATTTTTACAAGGAAAATAGATTTTACAAGATAACTAATTTAACTTAACTTTGTATCAGTTTTTCTAAGATTTATTGGATAATTCTCAAATATATTCCAAAAATAGCTTCTATTCCAAAAAATTCTACTAGTACTCCGAACTAGCTGTTATAAAATTTCGTTTATTCTTTATTAACCAAACAACTTATAATTAATTAATTAAAACCATTAATACATATATTTATTTTGTGAGGATAAGGCTTGTGAAGAACCAAACCAAATCATATATATTAGGAGAGTATCCGCGCGTATTTTTGTTAGAATCAAACTTTATCCAAAACCACAAAAAAATGAGAATCATATTTCACCAAAACAATTTAAAATTTTACGTTAAATCACAAAAAAAAAAATTAACAAAAAATAAAAATCACAAAATTACAATATTCCTTTTTCACGATATAATGTTTATACTTTGGTGTCCCAGAGTTCATATGGTGTAACCAAATTATAGGAATCTTATACATGTATTTCTGAAGAACATGATCAAAAAGTATGAGTAAATACTTGATTACTTAGCCTATAAGCATATCTCATACAAGATAATGATAATCTAAGCAGAACTCTAAAGTTATTATTCATTTTTACTTTGTTTCCGCATTTTGTTGTAGCATGCACGCCCATAAGATTAACACCAAAATAAATATTTTTGAACCTAAAAATAATATATAACAATCTATTTTAATTGACATTATGAAAATAACAAAAAAAAAAAAAATTGACGTGAAGACGTAGCTTTCTTACGCGAATCATATAGAAATCTCAATGATCATATAGGGAAAACCTAGCTTAAAAAGAAATAAAATTTGTTCATCATCAGTGGATACTCACTCAATCATGCACGCTGGCATACTTATTTAAGAAGTGGTTGTTTGATAGAGCTCTTAAGTCAAAGCCTTACTTAAAAACAAAGTCGGACAAAAGATTAAATTACACAAAAACTCATTACAAAGTAAAAATATTTACACACAGATAAGACAATATATAATTTTTTGTGATCACAAAACGATATACCGTAGAAGAAGATGAACAAAAGTGATGTTGACCTTATAATAATATAAAAAATATCTCTTATCTAGAAGAAATTTTGATTTAAAAGAAAATGGTTTAAGGCGGAAATTAAAAAAAAGTGTTACATGACCAAATAAATTAGAGTAGCTTTTCAATTATTACCTTCATTTTCAAAGTGATGCCTATCGCTATTTTGCATCTCTCAACATTACGATTTTCATCCTTCGAGTCACAACAGCTGCTATGTGTCTCCATCTCACTCTCACTGTCATGCATTGTGTAAAACAACATAAGACTTCTTTTTAATACTCGTGAAGTTCTTTGAAAACCCATTTTGCATATTCTAAACATACAATACAAAAAAAAAAAGTTAACAGACTAAGAGAAACCACATGTTTTAAAAAAATCCTAATCTCCTATGGAGACAAGTTAAGTAGTCTCATACAATCCTAAATTATAATGAACCTCCTACCTAGAGGTTATAACGACATGTGTATAAATAAGTGTGGCATCATATGGATCCGACCAAAAACATTTTAATATTAAATTTAATTACATATAGAATAGAAAATGTTACTATTTATATTACCAAGAAACCATCTTTAAGAACCTTCCCCATTGGACATGCTCTAAGGTTTAATGGTCATCATCTTCTTATTACCTATATGGTTGTACCACTTCTCCAACCTTTCAAATTCATCACGCTCTTTGTAGTTCTCTTGCTTTGATCTTGAATTCGTTAATATAATTCGTTGTTACAACAATTTTCTTATACCTGAAAAATTAACATTAGAAAGTCCTCACTTAGTCATTTGCATGGCTCGTATACATTAAGAAAGTAGTCATAATGACATTTGTGAATTAATCACTGGCTACTATAACAAAAATTAAAGTGAAGAGTAGAAAATAAAAGTCAATTTGACATGTGTCACTCTCTCTTTCGCCACATGTCCTAAATATGGAGAGAGCTCACCCAAATTCATATATGTGATTATGATGAGGGGGTGGAAAGAGTTTGAGAAGCTAAACCAAACTAAAATGAGCATTTGGGCATGTTATTGTCTTAAATACGAAGAAGTTTTTTTTCTTTTTTCATCTAAACTTTTCATTGATACTTTTGAAGGATACACATGTCCAAATAAGGGAAACCAGGGTGAAATACGTACAAGGAAGAAACATATTGAAACACAAATTGAAAACATAAACAAAGTCAAACCAAATCTAATAACTAAAGAGAGAAACATTATCAAAAGACCAGGGAAATACACAACCAACAACAAAACCAAACACCAAATATATGAGGAAGTTTATAAAGAAGATTTGTTTAACCAATGTAAAAAAAAATGACTTATAATGTTTCCTATATTTTTCTTTTAAGTCAGGGAGAAGACCAAACAAATACTTCTTCGCCTTCTTATGCATAAGATCACCCTCAAGGCATTAAAGATGTTGACAATGTCAAAATATTGGTTTTCGATCGAGAATAAGCTGTTAAATCTAAAGCAACAACGCCACTAATTAAGAGTAATTGGTATTGACTAAATTTACAGTGTTTCTTAGTTGACTGATGTCTCACGCATATTCACACAGTTTAATTTGAAGCTTCATCTTCCAAACTCCTCCTCCTCCTCTTACATATCATGTTTCAACAAAATTTCTCTAACCAATAAATATGAAATAATATGCTACTTTTTCAATCTTTTATCGGCTTATGCGGTTGCTATATGGTCATCACTCTCTAGAATTTCGACGTGATTATTCCATTTCTGTAAAGGTTTAGATTGATTAGGGCACACGTATAACCAAAGAAGTTCAGCTCATGTCTTTTCACTATATTCCTAAAAAATATTTGTGGAGAATGTGATTCAAATTCGAAAACATAATATTATTTGGCCCATTCAATCCGTATTGAATCGTACGAATTATTTTTGTATGCAAACTTACGCCATGTTGGATAGCCAATTGGAGCGATTTTTTCTAATTTTGAAGGAGTGATTCACAAAAAAGAAGAAGCAAAAAACAAAATACTTAGACCAAACCTTGACCAATTTTTGGGATCCCCAATTTTTGTATGCAAACTTACGCCATGTTGGATAGCCAATTGGAGCGATTTTTTCTAATTTTGAAGGAGTGATTGACAAAAAAGAAGAAGCAAAAAACAAAATACTTAGACCAAACCTTGACCAATTTTTGGGATCCTCAATAGCTTGAATCGAACTCCAAAAAATATATATATATATATATATCAAAATCTTAAGTCATTTCCGTAATATATGCATTAGCCTCAGCCCCAATAATTGAAATCCCAAGTTACCTTAAATCGGATATCTATGCCATAGTTTCAAAGAGCTAAATATTTTTGTCCTCTTTTGGAGACGTCGGAAAAAAATACGCTATGTATTTAGTTAAATAAACAAGATAACTAAATGTAATTGAATAATAAAAGTGAAATTAAGAGTTTTAGAACTGCAGCCCCTCAAAAAAAAAAAAAAAAAGTCTTAGATTTGTCATACCAATTTGTCCCAAAACGATAAGATGAATCAGATGTTAAATCTCAAACTTAGTGACAAGCTAAGGGTGGACTTCTCTAATGTACAGAGTTCGGTTCCATACGTCCTCAAAAGTACTAAAGTTTATTGCAAACTAGTCGAATTTGTGGTGCTCTTAGCCATAGTTTTCGTGTTTAAAACCTGTTCAAAAAATTGTATATCCAATTTAAGCTTTCATTTTGTTTTTAATTGAGAGCATAAACCGGGTTAAGATAGTATATATTGCGACTTTGGTTCACATAAGATGAGAGAAAGATTGTTATTTGATCGATTGAAAGAGTTCTCAAGTTTGAGCAACTTTTACAAAGACATCTTCAAGAGTTGTGTCAGCAACTCCCCAAGCAACCACTGGAAACACCATTTTCGCCTTCTCCACCGTCTGAAACACCTCAGCGATCTTCACATCTTGCTTTGGCAGCTCAAACTTTTGAGTCCCTAAGGTTCGATATATCATCTCTGCATTATCAGAGATCTTATGCACTAATTTCTCCATTTCTTCCACGTGTTCCTCTGAGGTTGTCACAGTCAATACATAGGATCCTCCATATCTACTCTTCAACTGTCATATGTTGAACATATGTCGTTAATACAGACTACAACTATGCTCTCTATCCAAATATGAAATGTGTTTTGGTTTTACCTCCTTTGGGTTGCCTATGCATTGCAAATTTCCATCGACAAAGATTCCAAGACGATCACATAAAACTTCAGCTTCTTCCATCGAATGTGCTGAAAATAGAGCCAAAGCTTTAATATCATTCTTTTGTAGAGACATTGTGATGCAGAGCAAAAAGAAGATAAAGAAGTAAGTGACTATACTGGTGAGGATTATCGCTCCTTTTCGCTTAGCTCGTTTCACTACATCCCATAAACTTTTCCTTGAGGCCGGATCAAGCCCGGTACTTGGCTCATCCATGTAAACAACCTTGACAGATTTCCTCAAAATACTTAATTCACATTTAACAAGGTAAAAAGACATCATCATACATTTTCAGATATGGAGAGAGGTTTCAAGTTACTTTGGGGTTCCCTATGAGAGAAATGGCAACACTGAGCCGTCTTTTCATACCTCCACTGTATTTTCCAACTTGTTTGTCGCCATTTCCTCCATGGAAAAGGTTAACACTGCGAAGAGACTCTTCGACAGCCTAAAACAAGAGAAAACACATTGCTTTCTAATTTTCTTTGCACACAAGTCTTTCACATACCAACAAAGTTAAAACATAAACTTACTTGTGTTAGAACATGACCTTTGAGATTCTTGAGCCTTCCATAAAACTGTAAATGCTCCCTTCCACTCAATTTCTCCCACAGGAGGCTGAGGACAAAGATGTAATGGAATATGAAACAGAACAACCTCATAAAATTGAATTAAATCAAGAGATTATTGATTACTCGTGTTGCGGACAGACTCCAATGGTTGTGTATATCCGATCCATATTAGTTAGTATGTCAAGACCTTGGACAAATGCTGTCCCAGATGATGGTTTAGTGATTCCTGTCATCTGCGTAAAACATTAGAGTGCAAAAATGTTAACAAAAGATACATGTTTGACTCGCTAACAGCAGATATTATTAGGCAAAGGATATATATGTGGATATTCATGCGGACCATGTTGATGAAAGAGGTTTTGCCAGCTCCATTAGGTCCAAGCATGCCAAAGCATTCTCCTTGAGGTAAAGCAAGAGATAATCCTCTTACCGCTACTTTCTGAGGGTTCCCGTCCTTACCCGAGTACTTCTTCTTGAGATTATTGCATAAAACCGCACAGTTTCCTGTTGGTTCAAGGAGATGCTGCTCTACTCTCTCCCTCTGGTACCAAAAAGAAACCATACAATTAAGTATTACTTTGCCATGTCAATATAAAAAGCTTTACTTGATCTCTCTCTCTCTCTCTCTATACCTCTTGAGACACATCTGCTTTTTCCATATCGACAACAACTTTAGAAATGTTGTTGTGAGAAGAATGATTTTGTTTCTTCCTCCAAAGTGGGAAGAAGAGTGGATTTTTCCTAGAGTAAGTGATTTTATCAACGTGATATGCTGAAACAAGCAGTAACAACCACTCAATGAGCATGATAAAAGTCGCTTCTTTCATTCCGTTCTCAAAATCTCTCCATCTCATTCCATCAACCCCACGGTACTCTCCCACAAATGCAGATTGAGATAACTCATATAACCCGCGGTACAATGAAAATCCAGGGTATAACTCCATTGCAATGATCCAGCCTCCTGGAGAAATCACATGACTCTAGATATAATCCTACTTCAGTTGTAACTAGCAAGAAGTTTAATTCGGGGTTAACAACTCACTTGGGAAGTGAGGATCTTCCAAGAAGAATTGGAAAAGAAAGATCCCGAGGAGTCCGGTTCCAAAGACATATATATATGCTATAACTGAATAATTTCAAATGAAAATGTAACATTAATTGTGATAATCACTTGACAAATCTTGAATCAAAACCGTGATGATACTATACCTGTAGCAGTTTTAACATCTGAAAACATTGCGGAGGCTAAAAAGGCGACTGATATTTGAAGATTGATGCATATCAGGAAGAAAACAAGTTGGATACTATAGTCATTAAGCCTAAAGAAATTGAGCCCTGCAAAAGCATCAAGAACTGAGAAGGAACATAGAAAGACTGGGGCTAACATATAATAGATAGAGTTTGTATTAATATTACCGATTGCTGAACCGAATACCACAAAGCATATCATGTATAGAATCGATATGAGAAGAAAATATATGTATGAAACTATCCAGTAAGGAACATCACTAAGTCCATGCATCTTCATCATGATTCTTAACCTCTGTTGTTTCTCATACACCAGTGTTGTTAAAATCACCTACGATATGAACCAGAGAAAAACTGTGATTAAAGCCAAAATGATGAAATGTTACAAAAGGTTTCATTGAGAGAATCCAAAGACTTGCAGGGAATAACAACAGAATGACCCATGTGTAGAAGAGCGGGCCAATTAGTGAGGCAATGTCTAGGCTCAGTTTAGTCTCTGGTTTTGGCATTTCTTTAATATAATCAAAGATTATCTTTGTCCCATAACCTCTTAGGAACTTGAGATATGCATTAGACGCCTGGAATTTACAGAACAAGAAAATAAATAAGAACCTATGTTTGAGTCTTATATAGATGATTTGAGTAAAGGGCTAAGCAAAGATGTACCATATTGACTAAGCGAGGGACTCTTATCAGAGCCATAGGCCGAACTCCTGTATCGTTCTTGTAGGTTGAGTTGTACCAAACACTAACATTGAGATTGATGCTATTTGTGTTCTGAAAATCAAAGGCTATAAAATGGAAACTTAGAGGTTATTTTTAAGGAAGAAGTATTGGTGTGGGATGGGAGGATCGATGATGAGAGACCTGCAGCATACTCGTTGATCTTCTCGTCTGGATTTCCTTTTCGGTAACCCTTGAAAAGCTCATTGTTCACATCAGAAGAACTATTCCTCCATAGATTTAATGCCTTGACACAGTTTATCTCTAGATTCAACACAAGATAGAAATCTTCTGTTTTTAGAAAGCATTCTTATATACATAAAGATTATGATACTAAAACATTTGAGAAAAATTGTTATACCCTTTGGGAAAGTAAGAGGAGGCTGGTGAATTAGAATTGAGAAAGAAGTGTTTTGTGAGCAATTATGTAGGATGTTGTAAATGGGGAGATCTTTGAGGAAAGCAGAGTCCATATAGTTGGTGTATGCAGGTAAAGATGATGAGCCCTGCATAACATTCATTAGAAAGATGGAGGATGAGAAACAGACAACTACATATTCAAGATGTGACTTTGTTTCATGAACTTACCAAGACATAATTGGCTAAATCTCCGTCAATCTCAGATGAATCGCCATACATATTCCGCACTAGAACTGGCAAACAAAACCATCTATTGGAGATAAACAACAAGAAAACATAAATATGTCAATTCATTCTAATGGATACGGTTCGTACTTTTTCCGAGGGACTGATTATTCCCAGTGAAAAGAAAAGTAGCAGGGGGAGAATGGCTCGCGTATGAGCTCGCGGCTCGGTATTGAGGAGCCGGGATTTGCAGTAACGGAGTCCATCGCGGTGGATTAGGAATGGCGCAAAACGCTGCTTGCTCTGAAGTCGAATACCTTAAGCCGCAAGTTATTTCATTTAAGCAGCCACATTGACCATGAGCATCGTTGAACTGAGTGTCGAAGAGCATCTGAACAACAAGGAGAAGTAGACAAAGGAAGAAAGGGATGGTGACCAGACGTACATTGCTCCATATGTTCCGTTTCTGCAATAACGGACAAAACCTCAAATGTTTACTCTGTTTTAGCCGTTTAGGCTATAATGCCAATTAATCTCTGTACAAATTGGGAAACCTGGAATACTAAATTCTTCCTGAGTAAAGCGTCGGCTTGTGTCAAGAAACTTGCAGGACTCGAATCCATCATCACAGAGAATGTAAGAGGATTTGATGGAGTATACATATAGCTAAGGAAGGCATACAATTCTCGTAGTCTATGATAATTATTAGCAACCAAAATCAAGAAAACAGAGATAAGATATATTTTCACGTTACTGAAGAGGCGTACAGGTATTGGACAAAGGGACAGCTTTTTCTTTACTTCTATTTCGTGCGGGTCAAGTAATAGTCTTTGCTTGCATCACTCACTCAAGAAGTTTACTCTTTACCAAACCATAAGCAAATATGCATATAATAAGAAAAATCTACCACAAGTGAATTTCTAAACCACTTCGATTTAATTTTTTCTTAGGAACCCAAATTTAATAGTCAATAACATGTGCAGAAATGGATCATCGGCCAAGAACCAACACAGTAAAACAAATCTCTTTGACATTCACGAAAATTTATATTATATTTCCAGTAAATAATTATACATGAAATTTCGTGAACAAAGAAAATATATATATATATATATATATATATATATATATATATACATGAAATTTTTACAATCAGTAACTTTGTATTATATAAATAGCAAATATTGACGTTGGGCAAACTATGGAAAGTATGTATCTAAGAAGATTAAGAGAAGACATTAAAGGCCTGACCAGTTCTAGCAACCTTAATGAAGACATCTTCAAGGGTTGTGTCAGCTAGTCCCCAAGCAAAGACAGTAAAGTTACTCTTCGCCTTCTCCACTGCCTGAAACACCTCTGATATCCGAACCTCCCCCTTTGGAAGCTCAAACTTCTGGGTCCCTGCGATGTGATATATCTTCTTGGCGTTCGGGGAGACATCTTGAATAAGCGTTTCCACATTTCGCTCGTGTTCTGATGATGTTGTCATCGTAAACACATAAGACCCACCATACCTGCCCTTAAGCTCTTTTGGATTGCCAATGCATTGCAAGCTTCCGTCTACAAAAATCCCCAATCTGTCACAAAGAAAATCTGCTTCTTCCATTGAGTGGGTTGTGAGGATTATGGCAGTGTGTTGTTTTGCACGCTTTATAACAGTCCAAAGGTTCTTTCTCGAGGCTGGATCAAGTCCTGTGCTTGGCTCATCCATATAAACAACCTGCAAAGGAAAAAAAAGACGAGGGCGGGTTTGTTAAGCTAAAAAGCTCTCTAGGTGTGCCATTTCTAGAGGCTATGTTTACAAATAAAAAGTTAAAAGGGATTTCTCATATGATGGTGTACCTTAGGATTCCCGATAAGAGAAATGGCTACGCTCAGCCGCCTTTTCATACCTCCGCTGTATTTCCCAGCAGGTTTGTCGCCAACTCCTCCGTGGAAAAGATTGACACTCTTGAGAGACTCTTCCACAGCCTAATTGCAAGGTAAATACTGATGAGAGATGATCCATGAAAGTGACACTTTGATAACTTTGGGAGTGATATAGAAGAAAAGTAAGATTGATGACATACATCGCTGAGATCAGAGCCTTTGAGATTCTTAAGTCTCCCATAAAAAAGCAGATGTTCCCTTCCTGTTAGCGACTCCCATAGCAAACTGGTTTAAAGAGGGCAATAAGAGAATGGTAAAACAACTTTACCTTTACAGCGGAATAATCACAAGTTGTATATGTGTTCTTCGTGGCAAATAACAAGAAATAATTCCAAAAAATTAATTACTCATGCTGCGGGCATACGCCCATGCTGGTGTATACTCTATCCATATCATTGCATATATCCAAACCTCGAACAAACCCTGTTCCAGATGTTGGTTTCAGGAGCCCAGTCATCTGGCCAGGAAAATACAGTACATATTACTATGGCTACAAGATTATGATCTGAAATACAATTACTTAGGGATTAACCAGATAGAGTTTGCCAATCAGTAGTGATATCAAAAGCTGTACTCAATTTGAATGTACAAAGGATCTTTTCCCTTTTGGGTACTAACCATATTGATGAAGGAGGTTTTGCCAGCACCATTGGGCCCCAACATGCCGAAGCATTCTCCTGAAGGCACAGCCAGAGATAATCCCCGAACAGCCATTTTTGGCGGGTTCCCGTCCCTACTTGGATACACCTTCTTCAAGTTGTCACATACAATTGCATGGCTTGTGCTCGTCTCAAGCATCAATTGCTCAACTTTTTCTCTCTGATTTAAACAAATTTTTATTATCAGATCCAGAACTAACAAGAACACAGAATCTATACAGTCAATTCTTTTGTCATACCTCTTGAGTGACATCTGGTTTTTCCATTTCCACGACCACTTTGGAACCTTGCCTCTGCAAACTAGGCCTTCGCAGGGAAGGGGATTTCTTGAAAGGGTTTTTCAAGAAGAACAACAGGTCTTTTCCAGATGAAGAAATCTTGTCGACATAGTATGCTGCAATGAGTGCGACAAACCACTCAACGATCATGATATAAAAAACTTCATCCATTGCACTATCACTGAAATCATTCCACTTCATCCCATCTGCCCCTCTCAAGTTTCCACGGAAAGCAAATTGCGAGAATTCATACAGCCCACGGTATAAAGAAAACCCAGGATATAACTCCAGGAAAATAATCCAGCCTCCTGAAAAAGCATAAATGATTTGCAAGCGTTGTCAGTTATGACGGTAAACACATAATCGAGTGTTCCAATATAGTTCTTCAACTTAAATTTTGATAGCTTACTAGGAAATGACAAATCTTCAACCAGAAACTGGAATAGAAAAAGGCCCACAAGTCCAGATCCAAACACGTATATGTACGCAGAAACTATAATTTAGACACAAGAGAAAGCCCATAAATTCCTTTAAACCCCGACAATGTTCTTGGTCAAATTTATGTAGACAGTTTTTGTACCTGTTGATGTCTTGACCTTTGAAAATATTGAAGAAACTAGAAAGCAAAGGGAGATTTGCAGGTTTACATAGAGAAAATAGAAAGCGAACTGGATACCGTAACTATTAAGTCGAAAGAACTTCAGTCCTGCAGGGAAACAGCAACAACTATAATAACTGCAGCGACTGGATAATTTTCTATATACAAAAACATAATGTAAGAACTGTATTGACAGTGGGGCTTTCAGTTACCTATTACTGATCCAAATATCATCAGGCATGTAAAGTACAAAACGGATATGGTAAGAAAATAGGCATAAGAAATTATCCAATAGGGACCATCTCCTAGCCCATGCATTTTCATTATGATTCTTAGACGCTCCTGTTTCTCATACACCAATGAAGACAAGATCACCTGCATACAATGGCTCCAAGTATGAAGTTTCATATATTACGCTAGTTATAAGTAAGAAAAAGCGAAATTCTTGTTCTTTCCAAGTACTATAGATCATTATCACGGTTGATATTTGTGCAAAAGAGCCTAAAGTAGTTTATTTTATTTTTTTTTTGTCACATAGCCTAAAGTAGTCTATCGAAAGAAAACTTACAGGGAACAGAAGAAGTATGACCCATGTGAAGAAAAGAGGGCCAATTAGAGACGCAATATCAAGACGAAGGCTGGTTTCTGGTTTAGGCATTTCTTTGACATATTCAAACAACATCCTTGTTCCCGGGCCTTGCAGAAACTGAAGGTAAGCATTTGAAACCTGCAGTTTGGCAAAGTGTAGGCATCAGGTCAATTATGATACAGTTCCACATGGAAAAGAGCATATTGACAATGTAATGATGAAGATTTCTTGCGTACACCGTTTTTTCTTACCAAATTGACTGAGCGGGGAACTCGGAGCAACCTTGAAGGCCTATTTCCTGAATTTTTCTGGAATGTTGAATTATACCAGATGTGCACACTAAACTTTCCACTATCCGTGTTCAAAAGATCGTATGCTAAGGCATGAAGAAAGCAGACAGGAAGGGTCAGAAATCTCATGTGGATACTACACATAGTTATAGATAGGTGTCAGAGAAGTCGAACAACCTGCAGCAATCTCATTTATTTTCCCTTCAGGATTTCCTTTCCGATAGCCCTTGAATATCTCATCATTGACCTCTATGGAAGTATTTCGCCAGCGATTCAATCCTTGAGCACATCTCAACTCTGATTTGGACACAACCACTATGTTAAATCGACTGCAACAATGTGTCCTCAGCAGATAGCTTTGAGTGAGGGCAATATATGTAAGAAAGAAATATTAACTATGTTTAACAAGCTTGGGATATGTATACAAGGGAAGTCAACCATATTACAAAGAGCTAACATTGATATAACTTCTCCTTAGAACTTCCTAAGTAAAATGAATATATCTAACATTCAGTAACATCTATAAAGATTAAAACTTTAATACCTTTCTGAAACGAGAGAGGTTCTTGCCCGAATGAGAAAGGCAACGTAGCGTTTGGAATACACTGCGGTTGGATAGTGTAGATGGAAAGATTTGAGGTAATAGCTGGATCAAGATAATAGCTGAAATCTGCCTCTTCCGATGTACCCTGATAAAATAAGGTCAAAAAGGCTAAGACACAGAAGTGGAAGCAGAGATTATTTACACCATTAGAACTTACCAAGACATTATTGGCTAAGTCAGGCAAGGGATCAGAGGAGTTCACGGTGAAAGAAGTAGTGAGAAGATTCGCATATAAGCCTAGACAAAACATGAAGATTTTAGTTGCAGAAAAAAAAAAACATAGACCACGGTTGAAGAAGAAGAGGCGTACTTGCTCCAAGGGAATGGTTATTCCCAGTAAAAAGTATAGTTAAAGGACAAGATCCTGTTCTTCTGCAAGACGCATCAGGTAGGTTTCTAACATCCCGACTCTGAGGCAATGGAATTTGTAGTAACGGAGGCCATTGTTGAGGAGTAGGGATGGAACAAAAGAATGCTTGATCGGACGACGAATATTGTATACCGCAACTCTCTCTTTGGCATTTACCATCCAAATTTGTTTCAATGCATTTACAACCACATCGATTATCAGCAGAATTGTTAATCTGTGAATCGAAGATGCCTTGTATGGCGACTAGAAAAACGCAGAGCTGGAAAGGGATCATGATAAGGCGAATGTTGCTCCCTAGATTCCGTTTCTACACCAAACATACACTCGAATTAAAGCTGGAAAAGCTCTAGCAAAATTGACTAAGCTCGTTTAATATTCCATGAATCAGCAATCAATTTTTACTGGAGAAACTGATCCACCAAGTATCCTAAAGAGCGAATCTACTCGCATAAACAGAGAGAGATATAAAGTGGGGGGAAACGAAACGAAACCTGGAAGGTTAAGTTTTTCCTAAGCAAGGCATCGGCTCGGGTGAAGAAACTGGCTGGTCCAGGA
Source organism: Odontarrhena argentea (assembly GCA_900406245.1). Classification (NCBI taxonomy): domain Eukaryota; kingdom Viridiplantae; phylum Streptophyta; class Magnoliopsida; order Brassicales; family Brassicaceae; genus Odontarrhena; species Odontarrhena argentea. The sequence goes on along the minus strand of OVAF01001164.1, from coordinate 8,565 downwards.
TCCGCCATTGGTGACTGAACAAGCTCTCTCTGTCTCTCTCTTATTCTAATTTTTTATTTTTAGGTTTGAAATCTTTAACTGTTAAAAGCTCCACCGCCTTTTGGTTTCATATAGCACGGAGAACACATACGGGAATGTGAAATTCCGTTATTACCCCTACGCACACGCTTTTACTGTATTTTTTTATTTCCGTTAATGAGGAACTTTTCTCAAGTATATTATTTTTTTTGAGAATTTTCTTGGGTCAAACAACAAAAATTGGAATTTCAAAGGAATCAAGACAGCGACCATCAGTGTAAATTTACAACCTATGGATTCAGTGTACAACTAGTGAAAGAGAAGACTTTTTTCAATTATAATTTTTAATTGCCATATTGTGTGATTTATGCGGTCATCTCAGACGTAAATTCATTAAACTAGTCCATTTTAATGTCTCACGTAGATATGTCGGGTAATTCGGTTGACTATCATATATTTTATTATTTTCTTTTTTACATTAAAATAATATTGGTCAATATTCAAACATATTCTTGTGTGGCAGTTACTTAGACAAGAAGCAATGCATGATCCTATAAAAGCCAAGGATAAAAATATATATATCTCACTAAGACAAGTCTATGATAGAATTCTTCTTTTTTCTCCATAAATTATTTGACTGACTGTTCATAGTTAACTAGTAATAATTAGGGGTGTGTAATTTTCGTCTCATTTTCAGTCTCGAATTCCTTTTTCATATAGTAACGAAAATGTTGAAGGATAAAAATTGATTTTCACTCAAGAGTTGAAAACAGAAAAGAATACACAAATAAAAATGAAATTTTTGTTGTTGATCAAAGGTTCATTAATGTTTATACATACCAGGAGGTCTATAGTTCGAATCCTAGGTGATGCGATATATTGTGCAAATTATTAGAGGCGGACTTACTGGAGATCTCCAGCGTTGCGCAAATAAGACCGTTTGTTGTGATCAGTCGTATATGAAAACGTGAAGGTATAGAGGCGTGGATCTATAGAGATACGTTAGAGTTGTCCAGCGTAGAATTGTCTCAGTATAATATCTCATAATTTACCTTAAAACAATAAATCAAATGTTTTAAAAAAAAAATGAAATATTCCAAACTTATTTGAGATGATATCAAATATATTTTGTATTATAACATAAATATATTATGTGTATTATATATTTAATAGATAATACTAAAAAAGTCATTGATATATACATAATCCCTTTCAACCTTAATCCCAAGAATATAAACAAATGATTCATTATCTACATCAACAACAAACAACTTAATCTCATTAACCGTCTTTAGGAGACCAACTTCCTTGATAATCTTTTATATTTTAAGGGAGGATCGGCAACAAGATCTACAATATGTTTCTCTATAAATTGATGAACATCAAATTTTTTATATTTGGCAAACATCGCAGAAAACAAAAACCAAGTAACGTCAAAAAATGATAATTAATAGAGTGAATGATGGAGAGCACTGAAACTTGCGATTCCACTTAGCAACATAAAGCTTGGGGTTGCAAAGATGATGTAAGCTCATTTGAGCCATGAGATTTGGTCTACAATGGAGCATGGTTTGGAGTTTCCTCACCGTTAGATTTAACGAGAGACGGTTATGTATCTATATAAATCGGGGGTATAGACTTAGAATTAAAAGATGAAGCTAAAAGTGCAAAAGTTTGGTGATTGGATGTCTTCTAAAATTTATATAGTTGTTGTTGACACGCTGAAAACCGATGGCCCATAGAACTTGATCTCGATGTATCAGAATCAACTTTATGTATAAGTTTACGCTCCAGGCTTCGTATATAGACTGCATATGGTATACTACGTATTCGGACTTTTGGTGTAGTTACATGATATGGCTCAGACTTAATCTATAGTGTGCTCAGGCATATATTAGTTTTGCAATTGCTGAAATGATAATTGTTCAGACTTCACAACCAGTAAAATTCATTTGTAGTCTACGGTAAATTTTGCGAAGTCTGTAGTTCCCAACAGACTTCAAACAGGTTAGATTTACAGTTGACCAAGTTTGATATTTTGAGCAAACTTCCTATACACTATGTGGGCGCGCAAACTGCATATGATGTCTGTGATTGGTTATTTTTTAGTTGACCAAATCGAATTATTTTAGTTTTCAAACTGCATATGAAGCCTACTAATTTTTTTATTTTATAGTTAAATTTATTTTTCGGTCAAAGTTTTAAAAATTTAGTCAACTACAAAATTAACATAAAGTAGACTAGAGATGAAGTCTGCAAAATTCAAACGTCGGTCAATTGCAAAACTGACCTTTCTTTTAATTGGCTATGTATGACGTCTGCGATTTTTTTTTTTAAAAAAAAAAAAAAAAAAAAAGCTACAGACTTCATCTGAAGTCTACTTATATACAAAAGTTGGCTATTGCAAATATAACCCGCACATGGACAAGCACTTGCATGGGAAGTCTGCTTTTACGACAGTTTGTAAAAATCAACAAAAATTGAGAGAAAACTTACCAAATCACCGTTTTAACCTCCAATGAGTGCTTGTGACGACGAGTCTAAGGATTGTACACCAAGCCCGCAGCCTATTGTTGCCTGAAAATTCGAGAATTTTTAATTTGAAATTTTAAAAATCACATTTAGAAACATTTTGGGATGAGATTGTGGTTGAGATTGTGCACGAGAGGTTGTGAGAGGCTGGAATCGCATTTCAAGGATTCTATTGTGGTTGGATAAGTTATAAAGGCTTGAATTTTGGTTGTTAATAGTGGTAAATAAGTGATTGAGATGTAAATGTATTTCGACTTTTCGAAATTAATTAAGAAAATAAAAGATAATGGTAATTTGATGAATATCTGGCGGTGAGAGAGATAGAACGGAGAGAAAGTGATGAATTTGAGAGAGGTTAAAAAATTGGGTTACTTTTGTTTTAGACCACAAATTGTGGTGTATTCCAGTAAGAATCTCATAAACAAATTATAAAACGTGAGAGAAATTTGCAATAAGCTGGCTTCAATAATTTACAACCTTTCGACATGGCCATTAAGCGCACATGAGAAAATATATAAGTATAAGAAGATTCAAGTGAAGACATTAAAGGCCTATGCATTTCTAGCAACTTTAATGAAAACATCTTCAAGAGTTGTGTCTGCAAGTCCCCAAGCAACCACCTTGAACTTTCTCTTTGCGGTCTCTACTGCGTGAAACACGTCTGAGATTCGAACTTCCTCTTTTGGAATCTCAAATTTTTGTGTCCCTGCAATGTGATATATCTTCTTGGCGTTTGGAGAAACATCTTGAATCAACATTTCCACATCTTGCTCATGTTCATATGATGTTGTCATCGTGAACACATATAATCCACCATACCTTCCTTTTAGTTCTTTTGGGTTTCCTATGCATTGTAACCTTCCGTCCACAAAGATTCCTAGCCGGTCACAAAGAAATTCTGCTTCTTCCATTGAATGAGTAGTTAGGATTATTGCAGCTTTTCGTTTTGCACGTTTGATGACTGTCCAGAGGTTCATTCTTGAAGCTGGATCGAGTCCCGTGCTTGGCTCATCCATATAAACTACCTTTAAAAGGATAACCAAATGACAAAAAAAAAGGATTTTCTAAAGCTTGAATAATAGTTCAACTCTCTAAAACACATGTAAATAACGGTTTACCAATAAGTTTCCTTTTTTTTGTGTCTATTTATGAACAAGTTTTTCAGGAGGTATGAGAAAGAGACATGGCGTACCTTAGGATTTCCGATTAGTGAAATGGCTACGCTTAGCCGTCTTTTCATACCTCCGCTGTATTTTCCAGCAGGTTTATCAGCAACTCCTCCGTGAAATAGGTTGACACTCTTAAGAGAATCTTCTACAACCTAATAAGCATGAAACTGATGTTCCATGAATTGATGATTATGGGAGTATTTTTTTAAAAAAGGAAAGTAAGATTTATAACATACTTGGTTGAGATTGGATCCCTTGAGATTCTTAAGTCTTCCGTAAAATAACAGATGTTCTCTTCCTGTCAACGCCTCCCAGAGCAAACTAATGCACAACCGACAATAAGAAAATGATGAACTACTAGATACTCTTCTGAATTTTTGAACAAAAATAATATGTTTTCAAGAGTGTAATTGATATATTACTCGTGTTGCGGACAAACACCCATACTGGTGTATACTTTTTCCATATCCTTGCATATGTCCAAACCTTGAACAAAAGCTGATCCTGATGTTGGTTTCACTAGGCCAGTCATCTAACCAAATGAAACAACACAATTTTTTACTATTCAGAAGATTTTTTCAGTCAGAATATAAGCTCTCGATACTTTTTTCCATTTGGGCACTGACCATATTGATGAAAGATGTCTTCCCGGCACCATTGGGCCCTAACATGCCGAAACATTCTCCTGAAGGCACAGTAAGAGATAACCCTTGCACTGCCATTTTTGGTGGGTTCCCATCCTTACCTGGATATACCTTCTTCAGATTGTCACATACAATCGCATGGCTTGAATTTGGGTCATGCATCGACTGCTCGACTTTTTCTCTCTGTTTATACAATTTTTTTTTTTTTTTTTATCACAACCATAATTATCAAGAACATTGAATGTATACTTTCAATCTTTTTGTGTCTCACCTCCTCAGTAACATCTCGTAATTCCATATTCACAAATACTTTAGAGCCTTGCCTCGACAAACTAGACCTTCGCAAAGAAGGGGTTTTCAAGAAGAACAACATGTCTTTTCCAGATGAAGAAATCTTATCGACATAGTATGCTGCCATGAGTGAGACGAACCACTCAACGATTATGATGAAGAAAACTTCATCCATTCCACTATCACTAAAATCTTTCCACTTCATTCCATCCCTCCCGTTTAAGTTCCCCTGAAAAGCATACTGAGAGAACTCGTACAACCCACGAAACAAAGAGAAGCCGGGATACAATTGCATGACAAAAATCCAGCGTCCTGAAGAAAGTAAATATTATATTAGCATCGGTTGATTGTGGGATAAGCACATAAACAAGTGAACCTACATATTTGTTCTTCAAGTTGGTCTTGGTAACTTACTGGGAAATGATATTTCTTCGATCAAAAACTTGAATAGAAACAATCCCAACAGACCAGACCCGAATACGTATATGTAAGCAGCAACTACAATTTGGCCATAAGTGAGAAAGTGTTTCTTTTAGCTATAGCATGTTTGTAAGCAAATTTAAGTAGTACGACTTAGTACCTGAAGCTGTCTCAACTTTAGAAAATGCTGAGGAAACTAGAAAGGCAATAGCAATTTGCAGATTTATGTAGAGAAAATAAAAGATGAACTGGATGTTGTAGTCATTAAGCAGAAAGAACTTCAGCCCTGCAAGAAACTAATTGGTATAGTACCCCCAAGAGGAAAAAAGTATCACATAAGATATGACAATGATTCAGTACCTATTACTGACCCAAATATCATCAAACATATGATATATAACGTGGATATGGCGAGAAAATAGGCGTAAGATATCATCCAGTATGGACCATCTCCTAGTCCATGCATTTTCATTATGATTCTTAAACGGTGCTGCTTCTCATACACCAATGAGGTCAAGATCACCTGCATACAAATTCCTATAATCATGGAAGCCATGTCTTATGCTTGAAAAATCATCATATATTGGGATTGAGTATTGTGAAAAGAAAACTTACCGGTAGCAAAAGAAGAATAACCCAAGTAAAGAAAATTGGACCAATTAGCGACGCGATGTCTAAACGAAGTTTAGTTTCTGGTTTAGGCATTTCTTTGACAAACTCAAACAATATTCTTGTCCCTGGGCCCTTCAAATACTGAAGATAAGCATTTGACACCTGCAGTTTTTTGTTTATGCAGTGTCTGAGAATCTGTTCAATCAAGAAACTAATCCTAAATGGAAAGAGTATATCTTACCAAATTGACTAAGCGAGGAACACGGACCCACTTTATTCGCATATTTCCTGAATCATCCTTGTATGTTGCGTTATACCAGATGTTAACATTGAAGCTAGTCCTATTTGTGTCCAAAAAATCGTATGCTAAGGCAGCATGAAAATAAATCAAAGAGAACATGAACATTTCAGAAATCTTACGTTCATACTAAGCATTGTAGAAAAAATGAGAGAGAAGTCTAACAACCTGCAGGGATCTCACTTATCTTGCCATGAGAATTTCCTTTCCGATAACCTTTGAAAATTTCATCATTGACCTCTCGGGAGGTATTTCGCCAAAGATTCAATCCCTGAACACATCTCATCTCTGGGTTTTTTGGCACAAAGATTATATTAATCCACCACAGGAGTACTTCTTCATGATAAGTTTGAGTAAAAATTATTTAGAACAAACTTGGAATATTCTACAAGGGAACTTGATCAGATATGATCCTCCTTGGAATAAATAATGTACACACTGACATACATCTCATATATTGAAAAAATTATACCTTTGTTATAAATGAGAGGTGGTTGTCCGAGTGAGAACGGAAAGGTAAAGTTTGGAGGGCACCGACGTTGGATGTTGTATATGCTAAGATCTGAGACTATCCCTGCATCAAAATAATTGGTGGCACTTCCCTTATATGTTGTAGCCTGAAACATACAAAGGCTTAAAGATTCACACGCATCATAAATACACATTTAAGTAGAGCAGAAAGAGAACTTACCAATGCATTATTGGCGAAACTAGAGGAGAGGTCGGAGACGTTCACTATAAAAGACCTTCTGAAAAAATTTCCAGATAAAGCTGGGAAAACACAAACATTAGTTCCAGAGAAGAAGAAGGAAAAAAGAGTGAGAGAGAAGCAACAAACTTGCTCCAAGCGAATGATTATTCCCAGTGAAAAGTATGGTTACAGGGCAAGTATTTTTTGGTCTGCAAGAGTCATCAGTTGTAGTGGGATCAAAAGCACGAGCCTGAGGACGCGGGATTAGCATCAAAGGAGGCCATGGTTGTGGATTTGGGATGGCACAAAAGATTGCTTGATCCCGAGTGGAATATTCTACACCGCACATCATTTGGCATTTTCCATCGCCATTGGTGTCAATGCATTGACAACCACATTGATTATCCAGTGAGCTATTACGCTGCGAATCGAACAGAGCTTGAATACCCACGAGAACTATGCAGAGGTAGAAAGGGATCATGATGAGCCGAACGTTGCTCCATATGTTCCGTTTCTGCAACAACTCCGAAAAGATTAGTCATAAGACAGTATATTACATTTCAAATCCAAGAAACTCAAAATGTCACATGAAGGTTCTGAGAGACTCTGTTCAGAGCTCACAGTAGTAGGTAATAGTAGCTAATGAGTAGATGTAGTGTAGAAGCAAAGACTCGATCTCTTCCTTAGAAAGAAAACAGAGACAACGAAGAAGAAGAAGAACGTATAAATAGGACAAAACTTATGTTTAGTAAGTAGTAAAAAAAAAAACAAAGAAGAGTCCTCTGTTTCTTGCAACAAAAACAGAGACGTAGGAGATGATGGACGAAGCTTGCGTTACAAGCAAAAGAAAAAGAAAAATTAAGGTTTTAGATCTCTTAGCTCTGATGCAATCAAGACAATCATCTTTTCCTCATTCATATCATTATACGTGACTTAACACTGGAAGAAGGCTGTGACTGCGCTCAAGAGGCAAGGAAGAACTCTCTACCGATTCGGCGTATTGTTTCAGGAAATTTCTAATCGAAAAAGTGTATTGAGTAAAACAAAATTAGTATGGTTTATAATCAGATTTGTGTTTGCTTCTGAGACAGTATATTTCATTCTCTTTCGTTATTTCTAGTTACATTGTAACACAATCATAGTATGAATCCTTACTATTCATATGAGTTGCTTGTACAAAGAAATAACAATCAATGGATGTTGAAATTTGAAAACAAGGGATAAAAATTGATCCATAGAGTTCCCAAATTCCCAGACCACAATCTAAGATGACATTGTCAAAAAGAAAAGGCAAACCTGATGGGTTAAGTTTTTGCGAAGTATGGCATTGGCTCGAGTCAAGAAGCTGGCTTCACCAGAATCTGCCATTAATCAACCTTTTCCTTCTTTCTTCTTCTCCTGTTTTAAACCATTACTCGGACTAATGTACCATTACATCCTAATACTGCTTTTTTTTTTTTTTTTTTTTAATTTGCTTTTCGTCAACTCTACTCTATTGCTTCCAAATTTTGATCGTAATTCGTTTCTATAAAAGTTCAAAATGAACGCATTCCTGTTCGTCGAACAGTTCTGTAAACATACTTTGATGCCCAATTATTTTGTATCTCATAAGAATCTTTATCTGATTTTACAATAAGATAAGCACAATGCACAGCAATAATAAATACTTTTTCAAGATGAGTTTTACACAAAGCCACTACAAGCACGTCTACAAATGTACTCGATATCGATGTGCTGTCATTAGGCGATTATCACTTCGCACATTTTTATTTTTATTTTCCTATAAAAAACAAACCTTTTTACTATATCTATCGATTCTTATTCGGGGGAATGGCTGTTTATAGACTAAAATTTGATTTTGATTGCAATTCTGTACCCCATTTGAAAAAT
>OVAF01001163.1:0-25147 GCA_900406245.1 Odontarrhena argentea | reverse complement strand
AGATCCGCTGGCAACCAGTCATAATACTTCCGCAAATTCACCAATTTTTAATCGCTGTACCAGTCGTGTATATCGCCTAATAACGTTCAAAACCACAGTCGCCCGCTTCCGCAAACTTCCGCACCCGCATCCACACCCACAGCGTTTGAACCAGTCGCACCCTATCAAGACAATCATATAATCTGCAAAATTTTGTAATTCATAATTTTGCAATCCACATTACATGTATTATATAATAATAATCCACGAAATCTTGGTTCACTCTACATATTATAGAAATTTTAATATGTTTTATTAATCTACGTGAATATAGTTAGGATGACACTTATTTTAAAACAGAGGAGTATGTTTATGTACTTTAAATGACTCGATATTAAGTATAAAATCTCACTTTATAGATCTTTCTATGCATGTGTGTTTTAATTTTTTATGTTTGTGTAGTACGACAATCTCAATATATATTGTACTCATAAATTGAAGATTGGTGTATATTCTAAAGATTGAAAGAAGAGAAAATAAATGGTGACAAAAAAAAAAGAGAAAATAAACTGAAAATTCTAATCATCATCCATGAAAGATGTCAAATTGTGAAACTAGCTAGAATCCAGATATATATTCACACTCACACCAACCACACATGTTAAAGAGTTTAACCATAAATTTGCAACCGCAAGGCTTCACTTTCATGAACCATATTTGTGGCTTAGGTAAATACCAATTTTGATAGAATATCTCTTTCCCACTATTCTCACCAAAAATTTAAAAAACAAATCTCTAAAATAAGACAGAAAAATTTACATGTCCCACGTGGTTGGTTACATTTTAGACATTGTCAAGTTTAAATCCAAATACAATTATATACTTATTATATATCTAGAGCTTTGAGATAACTAGCGGACCATTTTCATCAGATTTTCAGAGTCAGCATCATTTGTTGCTTGTGTGTCTCTCTTCGACTCCATGGCTGTTTCGCTTCAGTTCTGCCGATTATCTGTGCGTCCGGATACTTTCGTGCCGGAGAATCATTTCTCTAAATCCGGATCCGTCCGTCGCCGGAAACCATTTTCAGTCCGGTGTTCTTCTGGAGATGAAGAATCTGCTTCACCATCGGTGGTGTTGGATTCCGATTTTGATGCCAAGACGTTTCGTAAGAACTTGACGAGAAGTGAGAATTACAATCGTAAAGGGTTTGGTCACAAGGAGGAGACACTCAAGCTCATGAATCGAGAGTACACCAGTGAGTTTAAAGTTCCGCTCTTTGCTGATTTTACTTGCTCTGTTTTTGAAATTGAAGTTTTGGGCTTGTGATTTAACGTTATGGGTGTGTGAAAATGGATAAGATTTAGGAAATTGAGTGGGAAAGTTGGATCTTTTTGAGATTTTCAAGAGATTGTTGAAGTTGTTCTGCGGATGAATTGGATGGTGATTTGATCTTGTTACTGCCAGGTGATATATTGCAGACACTGAAGACAAATGGGTATACTTATTCCTGGGGAGATGTTACTGTGAAACTTGCTAAAGCATATGGATTTTGCTGGGGTGTTGAGCGTGCTGTTCAGATTGCTTATGAAGCTAGAAGGCAGTTTCCTGAGGAGAGGCTTTGGATTACTAACGAGATCATTCATAACCCGACGGTCAATAAGGTCTGAAATTTAGTCACTATGCTCAGAAACCTTGTAGGCCTTGTCTTTTTCGCTTTGTTTTGTAACTTTGCTAGCTAGATGCTATTGTTCAGTTGGTGTAGTTGAAGTGTATTGAATATTGGTCAGTTGGCTACTGACGCTTCACAGGTCTTTGCTGTTCTTTCTTTTAGTTTTTAAACCATTTGGTTTTTATGGCAGAGGTTAGATGATATGGATGTTAAGATTATTCCGGTTGAGGATTCGAAGAAGCAGTTTGATGTCGTAGAGAAAGATGATGTGGTTATCCTTCCTGCGTTTGGAGCTGGTGTTGATGAGATGTATGTTCTCAATGATAAGAAAGTGCAAATTGTCGACACGACTTGCCCTTGGGTCACAAAGGTACATTTCATTCAGTAGGCAAGTCGTCTCTACCGCGGGTTGTTGATATCTCTCTTTTTGATATTTGTGACTATAAAGGTCTGGAACATGGTTGAGAAGCACAAGAAGGGAGAATATACATCGATAATTCACGGTAAATATAATCATGAAGAGACCATTGCAACTGCATCTTTTGCAGGAAAGTACATCATTGTAAAGAACATGAAAGAGGTGCGTTTTATACGGCCAACAACTTTGTATATTCAAGAAAGTCATTGAATTTTGGTATATCGTTGCTCATGGGTAACTTATTGCTGAGAACAGGCGAATTACGTTTGTGATTACATTCTTGGTGGCCAATTCGATGGATCTAGCTCCACAAAAGAGGAATTCATGGAGGTAAGAGCTCTTCTTTTCACATCTTCTGTCTTTATGTTGATGTTCTTCTAGTTCTAATCTCTTTGCTGTCATTCTAGAAATTCAAGTATGCCGTCTCAAAGGGCTTTGACCCCGACAAAGACCTTATCAAAGTTGGTATTGCAAACCAGACCACAATGCTCAAGGGAGAAACAGAGGAGATAGGTTAGTTACTCAACATCAGTATAACTGTATAAGTTACAATCATCTTTAATCTCACCTTATAGTCGAGTCTCATGCAAAAAGAACCATATACAAACCCACAGGAAAATTAATTGAGCGGACAATGATGCGCAAGTATGGAGTGGAAAACGTAAACGAGCATTTCATCAGCTTCAACACAATATGTGATGCCACTCAAGTAAATTTCTCAAAATCTCCAAGTCATGCATCTATCTATATTTCAAGAAATATTTATTGATCAATCTTACTCTCTTCTCAGGAGCGACAAGATGCAATCTATGAGCTAGTAGAAGAGAAGATGGACCTCATGCTAGTTGTTGGCGGGTGGAACTCAAGCAACACTTCTCACCTTCAGGAAATCGCAGAGGTCCGTGGAATTCCATCTTACTGGATAGATAGCGAGCAACGGATCGGACCTGGAAACAAAATAGCCTCTAAACTCCACGTAAGTGCACATCACACAACAAAAAAATCCATTTCAAAACTAACTCATTCCTCCTCCCAAAGTAACTTTCACTGTTCTTTCTCTTACATATTGGTAGTACGGAGAGCTTGTCGAGAAGGAGAACTTTCTTCCAAAGGGACCGATAACTATTGGTGTGACATCAGGTGCATCAACCCCAGACAAGGTATACTTTTACCATCTCTAAGCTGTTTCCGTTACTTCCCACATGGACACACGTGAATATCTTTTTGCGAATTTCGCAGGTCGTGGAAGATGTTTTGGTGAAGGTGTTCGACATCAAACGTGAAGAGTTGTTGCAGCTAGCTTGATCGATAGTCGTTTATGTCGAGTGTATCTAAAAAAAATGAATGTAGTGTTGTATGATTTGTCATCGTAACTTTTGTAAGAGGTTCTTGTAATCCAAAAGTTTAACATCCCTCTTCATTATCTACTCAACTGAATGGTCTTTACTGTAATCGTAGTTACACAGAAATGAATATAATTTAATTATATTGTGTAGCCATGTTTGTTTTCATGTTCAAAGGCTCAAAGCATCTGGTTTAGTAACACCTCCACGATAAAGGATATTGGAAAAAAATCCAATACAAGTTTCCCAAATTTTTTATCAATGGCTTAATGTTTAGATTTTCATNTTTTAATTTTTTTTTTTTTTTTTTTTTTTTTTTTTTTTGCTTACTTGCTTGATACATCAAATTCATAATATTTAATTGTATTACACTGAAAAAAAAAAAAAATTGTATTACACAAATAATGATTTTTCAATCAATTTTTCAATCACCACCCAATATAGACAGTTCCAGAATATATGTTTTGACACTACAGTCTACAGATTACTTTTTATATATGTTTTTTTTTTTTTTTGAAAGATTTACTTTTTATATATGTAACACCAAATTATCTAAAATCTAGATAATTCTCTTTTTATAATTTAATAATCACTTGTTTTTTTTTCCAACAAATATTTATATACTCATTTATTTGTTCACTTTTTTTTTTTCAGATTTGTGACTTAAAAATTTATAGATACTATAACAGGTTTTCTTTTATTTTTGTTTAATTTTGTTTCTTTATTTCTTATCTAAAATCTAGATAATTCTCTTTTTATAATTTAATAATCACTTTTTTTTTTAACTAATAATCACTTTTTTTTCTCCAACAAATATTTATAAACTCATTTATTTGTTTGGTTTATTCGAAAAATAAAAATAAAAAATAAGTCGGTAAGTTTGGGGAGTTGAAGTAGAGGTTGCTATATAACCAGGAGATCTCGGAATTTCCCAACTCATATGTCTCCTCCTTCTTAACGATTTCTTCTCGTTTTCCGATACACCGTCGTCAAGTTTTCCGATTACCGTATCCAGATTTCTCCGCCGGAAGTCTTCCCCCTAGCCGAGGAATGCTCTCAGAGCTATGAGAAAACCCTAATTTCAGCAATTCAAGAGAGGTGCTCGAAAAATTTCGAGACATGAGCAACGAGAGAGCAGTAGAGGTTGATGAGACCAATCCTTCTTCTTCGTCGAGCTATTCCGATTCGTACGAGTTTAGCCACGCAGCAGCTAAACTCGCAGTAGCTCAAATCTGCGAGAGCGTAGGTTACGAGCATTTCAAAAGTCCAGCTCTGGAATCTCTAGCGAGATTCTCTCTCAATTACATTCTTCAGATAGGTAAATCCGCTAAATCCTTCGCTAATTTAACCGGTAGGAGTCAGTGTAACGTGTTCGATATCGTCCTCGCTTTAGAAGATTTGAATGGAAACGGCTTAGTATCATCATCGTCTCAGAGTTGTTGTTCCGTTGGTAGTTCGAGTAAGCTTAGGGAGATTATCGATTTCGTGAATTCGAGTGAAGAAACTCCGTTTTCACAGCCGTTGCCTCGGTTTCCTGTAGTTTTAAGTGATGTTAGGAGTAAGAAGAAGATGATGATTCCTAGTTTTGATGAGATTGGTGAGACTCCACCTGGGAAGCATATTCCGGTTTGGTTACCGGCTTTTCCTGATCCTCATACGTATAAGGAAACGCCTATGTGGGTCGAGAGGGCGTCGGATGCTAGAGGAGATAAGATTGAGCAGGCGAGGCAGAGGAGGAAGGCAGAGAGAGCTTTGTTAAGTTTGCAGAGGAAACTTGTTTGTAAGATTTCGTCGGGGCATACTGTGTGGGGAGATATGGATGGTGTGAAAGAGGAAATTAGAGAAGCTGAGAGTGAACTGCGTTCTGTATCTCCGTCGGGGGAGAGAGTTGAGTCATTGAATAGAGATGGCTTATCGGTGATAGAGGCATTTGCTCCTGCTATGGAGGCTGCAAGAGATGAGTTTTGCAGTGAAGTTGACAATGAATCGAAGAAGAAGAAACCTGTTGTTCTATCTAAGCTCAGAATCGAGAAGAAATTTCTAGGAGAACCGTTGGATCTAAGTCTGCAGAAGAAGGATGAAGACAGACCCTTATCGTTTGTGCGTGAAGAGGATAGAGATGACAAAAGGAGGAGGGCGGAGTTCATTTTAAGACAGTGTATGGAGAACCCAGTAGACCTCAATCAGATGTAGAATAATTGATTTATTACAGTCTGTGTAGCGTAGTTTTGAGAATTGTTCCATAGAATTTGTGATTTGTAGCCTTTTTCTTTACAAGACGATGTTATGATTACAATTTTGTTGCTGGAAGAATGAGTTTCTCACCCAACTTCTAAGCAGTGGATAAGTCTTTTCATGATTATTAACTTTATCTTAGTTTCAGTTTCATGTCCTAATGAGTGGTTAGTGGTAACCAGGAGCAGTGTGGAAAGAGTTTAGTCCATTACTGAAATTCCGAATTAAGCCAAGTGGTCTGAGGTAAGTCTATTTTCTTCTGATGACATGTGTTTTGTTTCTTGACTTGTATGCTTTTCACATCTTACTGTAACATAACAAGATAATGTTTGATATATCTCCTTTAATTTTCCCTGTTTTCAATAGAATCAAACCTCTTTATAAGATTTTGTCTCCTGTGTTTTCTGTGATCATGATTGCTTCTCTTGTCACAGTTGCTTTTGATTAATCCCTCGGAGACCTGACTTGGAAGTAACTCGAAATGTATTTTTCCAATGTTTTATATGATGGTATTACTGCAAATACTACTCAGCTTGTGCTAAGGACATTGTTCATATTCATTATATCTCTCTGAGCACCTCTTCTTATACGTCTTATGTCAGTGAATATAAAGATCATTGCCAGTAGGGATACAAAGGATTGACTCCAATCAATACAATAATCATAGAAGCCAAGCTGTCCGAGGTCAGTAAATTTTCTCAAATTGATATGTGTCTGTCTTGTTTACAGTGTAAGATCAAGCTTTAATCATTGAACTTCTTATTAAATCTTTGCGGTTTTATGTGGTAAAAACCTGGTAGACATATGTAACTAGCCTAGGGATGGTTGTTTGTCTTGCGACAGTTTAATTAGGTGTTCGTGTTAAGTCTAGTGTAAGACTATGCAACTATCATTTTGAATTGGTACAAAAAAAAAAAGACTATGTAACTAGCCTAGGGGTTGGCGCAGAGAAATGTAGCTTTGTCAGCTTAATAACAGACCTTATGCCGCTTAGTTGAGAGCCAAAGGTTTGGGAACTACATTAATGAGTTGGGTTGTTGGGGTACTTTTGATTGGTCTAGGATCTTGATTTGGACATTGGTCGGGAGTTAGAAAACTTATCTCACTGATCAAGTCTATTCTGTGGTGTAGTTCTTTGGTTTACCAAAATTATATCCTAAGGCTCTCTAGTTTTCAGATTCCACATAGTTTCGTACTTTAGATCTCGCTTTAGTATATTAGCCTACTCTGATACAAGCACAAATGAACGCCTTGCAGAAACATTAGTTAGTCCCAAATATGAAAAAGACTAGTCTCCCATTGTTATCAATTATCAAAGAATACAGAAAATGCAATAATCATATCATAAAACAGTTGAGTTATGGAACATTTTGATAATAGACTCATGACAGAATCTGTACTATTCTTTATAGAGTCGCCAAACGTTTCATTTATTTGCAGCACGAAGCCGAAGAAGAGAAACTGAGTTCCTTTTGTGTCTGCGTGTGTGTTTTTCAGGTGCTTGTACTAGCTTTGTTGGGATGCTTGATGATCCTCTGAAGAATCACAGTCCTTGCCCGTCTTATATCTCTGCTACACAAATCAGCTTGAACCCCCAATTCCTCTACATTCCTCTTAAACACCTCAAGCTTCTTCTTAATATCCTCGATCCCAATCCTAACCGCATCATGCTCCACAGCGAATTCCGCACTCTTCACCATCCCCGTGATCTCAATCTCCAGCCGTTCGATCAAAATCCGGATATTATCCAAGTCCTTAACAGCAACATATGTCCCTGCCTGCATCGAACTGATCACTTCTTTCTGCCCTTTAAGTGCATTCTCATAGTTCTTCCAAAGCGAATCGATCCATTTCCCCATTGAGCCTAGCGGCACAGCTGTAGCTGCAGCCAAAGCCGCAGCCACGGGAGGAGCCGCCATGGCTGCAGCCACGACAGAGCATATGAGCACAGTGGCGAAGGTAGCCACAAAGATGATGCTCGAGAGCTTTCTCCAAGTGTGGATGGATTTGAGCTTCTTGTCAAGCTTGTTCTTACGAAGCTGTAGCTTCTCAAGCATCTGCATCTGGTGCTTGTACACAGAGTGAAACATTTTGAAGAATTCCTCGTTGAAAGGACTCTCTGCTTCTTTGAAGTTCCTTAGCTCTTCAAGTGTCTTCTCATATCCATTACCACCTACAAAACAAGCACAAATCACAAAAAAAGATTAATGGTAATAGTCAAAAGTTATTAATCAGCCAATCACAAAAGTATCAGTGTTAAATGTCAAAAGGTTATTAATTAGGGATGAATTTGAAACGGAATTCTAAAAGAGCCAAAATTCAGGTACAGTTTTGTGTTGCCCCAATTCATTTTAATATGTAATATGATGGATTTGATGGGTCATTTGATAATTAAAATCATACTCTAAATGTGATGAAATTTAATAAAAATGGAAAATTGAAGGGCAAATGGACAAAGACAATGAAAATACTTTGCTATAAAGATTTTAGGTAATGTCTACATAAAATTTATTACTCTCTCCGTTTCATTTTATAACGTGTTTTGGTTGTGTGCACGAAAATTAAAAATTATTTACTTTTAAACAATTTTTTTAATAATTAGTTAGAAACGTAATTCGGCTAATCATGAAAACCCCCCCAAAAAACTACATAATTCAAAATGTTAAAAATAAACTTCTTGAACATCTTATATTACGGAATGGGTGGACTATTACTTGTGATTATATTACTTAATGAAAAATAATTTAAGTTACTTATTCTATAGAAAAAGCTCAAATATGAAATAAATTAGATTGGAAACCTAGCAGTAATGAAAATGTGTTTTCGGATAGGAAGGAAATTTTGGAACAGGATGAAATTTCATTATTGTAATACTACCATGCACTATCCCATAAACTATACCATAAAATGATGATTTCTTCTTCAATTTTTTTTTTGAAAAATTATTAATAAATTTGAAACTGCATTTTTTAAATGGGACAAGATAAAGAAAGAATATATAATCAAAGAAAAAATCATATTAATTATTACCTTCAAGTAGACTCTCATCTTCAAACTGTTGAAGAGCTACAAGAATCAAAAGCTGACTATCACGAGCCTTTCTCAAACCTTTCTCCAAAGCAGCACAAAAATCAAGAGTCTTCAAACTATTCTCAAAGTAATCTTCAACAAGCTCAAACAACTCTTGATTCTTCCATATATCCTTCTTACAATCCAATATCACTTTCACCACTTCTTGATTCATCTCAAGCAAACACTCGGTCACTTCCTTAAGCGAATCGAAAGAGAGCGCTCGTACCTCAACACCCGTAGCTAACGTGCTTATCACGTGACTAGTCCTTGCGTGCAAACATGTATCAAAAGATTGTAGCTCCATGTCTGCTTTACAAGCAGCCTCGTATGATCTTAGCTCGGTTGTGTAATGCATGCTCGTAGTTGTGGCCTTAGCAGCCGAAGATGTCTCGTTTGAGTGAGACTTCTTGCTCGTGTGGTTTCCCATAATTAGAAGTACTCAAGATGATTCTGAAAATATGAAAGAAATGTTTAACATAGAGAGTTTTGTTTGTATGACAAAAGATTGAAGAAGAAACTATGAGGTTAGTTTATAAAGGAAGTTGAAAAAGAAATGATTAGAGAGTAAAAAAGATAAACTAGGTCGGACTTATCAGAACACAGAGAATATTCCGGGGAAAAGGAGAAAAGAATAGAGAGAAAAATAATGAAAAGAAAGAAAGAAGAAGCTTGAAGAGAGTAAGAAGAAGAAGAAGAAGAAGAATCGTTAAAGGAAATGGAAAATAGCTTGCACGCATGAGAATTTTTAGGGCTTTGTATAAGGCGGGAAGCAAACGTTTACTCTCATCTCTACTACTTATAATTATAATAATTTAGCCGCCTTTTTGTCTACGCCAAATGCTACTTTACAATAATACTTAATACATATCATTTTTAATCATATGATTAGGAAGAAATTTCACAATCTCTATTATTATATTCACACCAGGATCTCAGTGTTTTACGTTTAAAGTGTTATGTAAAAATCACGCAATTTCTATCTACCATGGGTTGTTTACCAAAAGTTTTATTGTTATCTATAAACTATTACCAAAAGTTGATTGTAATCTACAACTATATGCCAATTAAATAAAGTTTGATGCGCTACAACCCTCGGAACTATCATATCTATATCCATATGAAACTATATATCTTTTTTCTAAAACTTCACAATTTAAAAGTTGTATATTAAATTTCATACGTAATAACTATAAACATTATAAAATCGTACTTACTGTTACTTTAAATTAGACTAAAATAATCGTAAATTATAAATCTTTTTCTAAAAATTCACGATTTAAAAGTTGTATATTAAATTTCACACGTAATAACTATAAAACTTATAAAATCGTATTTACTGTTACTTTAAATTAGACTAAAATAATAGTAAATTAATAATTCAGAGACTCTTAACCATAACTTAAATAGTATAACACTAATACTTGATCCAAAAACATCAAAATTCACCGAAAAAAATCCGACCTGCGAGGAAGCAAATAATGAATAACTTTATTTTCAAATTAAATAAAAATACTTTCACGTTTTAGTTAGTTACTAACTTACTATAGACCATTATATCATGATATCATATATAACTGAACATTCGTTAGATAGGTATAAACTAAAACAACAAAAACGTGCTATACATATACGGATGATGACAAAATATTAATTATATGTGTTTAAACAATCAGGAAATAAACTAAATATTTGTGTATGGTCTCTAAAATATATTATACAGTAATGGTTACGTAGGACTTTAGATATTCATGCGTTGGATACCACACAACAGATATGTGATGAGTCATTAACTCTTTTTCTTATTAGTTATGACTATAATATAATAATGTACATATAGTTTAATTATAACTGCTCTTCTAATCTTTTCAAATGTGATAATAATAATAGATATATGGCCCTACGAGAACTGTAATGTGCATAATTAAGCACGTACACGTTAAGTCTAGCATTTAATTAATTTGTGTTGACTTGTGTGCTTTTCTATATACAAAACAATGCAGTATAGCATATAATTTTGTGTTGTCTCTTTTAAATATTTTCTTTGTATTTAACAGTTTCAAGTTTAAAAGCAACGGGCCATGGCATTATAATTATAAATCATGCATAAAATATGTGTTTATTATGGCGGCTAATGGGTTGAGTATAGACGTTGTAGATTAATTAGGCAAAATAGTAAGTGCATTTCCATTAGCAAAACAGTTGTAGTTAGATAAAATCATGATAATATCTATGCATGGTTAACTATTAATATTTACTGATTTTAGTTTCAGAAACTTACAACGGAATACATAAGAATCCATTTAAAATCTTAAGTTCCATCGAAAGAAAATTATATTACAAACCAAAAAAGAAGAAGAGATTTTGATGGGCTAGTGATTAATTGTAAGTTTGCTTAACAAGCTGATAATAACATCACTAATTGCTATTATGTCAGATGATTTTGTTTCTTTAATTTTCCTTTTCCTAGAGACTCACATTATATAATTGGTTCATAAAATATTTTGTGTATTATGGCAGCCAAATAGGTTGAGTATAATAGGTGTAGACTAAGCAAAAGGAGAAAACGAACAAGGCACAACAAAAGGAAAAAAAAAAACAAAAACCCCACTATCCTTAAGAAATTATTGGTATATCATTTTAATATATATGAAGTTTTAAATTATAAGAAAATTTAGTTAATCTTTATCAAAATAGGCACCTTAATTTGCATAACATATATATGATTTTTTGTTTATTTAAAGTGTCATTGTGTAGTAAAAATTGTGATGATACAATTGTACTTGATAAATGATATGCTGAAATAACTAAAAGTCTAAAACCCTAAGATTTAGAGAACACGCATAATGCAAAACAATGACATACACTTATGTGTGCAAAGAAAACAAAGATTATACCCAAAGTAAACTAAAAAAGCTCTAAAGTCAAAATAATTTCTTTGTGAAGAAAACCTTGAGTTTTAGCCAATATTAACACCCCAAAAAGATAGTAATTGACTAATTGTGCTCAACAAGCTTCAACCTTTTTACCAAAAAATATTAATTCAGAATAAAGTATTATAACAAAGATAATTACCATATTTGTTAGAGATTATTAGCCATTCATCTATCTATTTTTTTTACATATTTCATTTTTTGTTTGTTTAACTTTCATATTCCATTTTCATACATAATTTTTGTTAGTCTTTTGTAATTTGTTTGTTAAAGGTTTCAAGTTTATTGTTAACAATCTCAAGTCTACTTTGACTCAATCCTGGATGTGATCGATGAGGCATGTTCTTAGAAGACTATATTTATTGTCGCTACTATGATGGATTCACATATAAAGTTTACTTTAAAAAAATAAGTTCAACTTTATTTTGGGGTTTATGGAATGGGGTATATGTACTAGCTCATAGAATAATTGGTGACACTTGAGATTGTATGAACAGACTGGTACTAAATGATGATCAGGATTAGTGTAACGAATCAAATAGAATATATAAGACACTAATTAATGATCATTACCTTGATTAATCAGTAGTGTGTAGAGCACAAATGAAACCTTAGCTTCTTCAATCTCTTTCAGTACAAAAGCTTCTCTCAAAAGTATCAAAAATTGTTTCCACAGCTTCCCCTTTTATACTTAACGAGAGAGAGAGATCTTAAGCACTACACCAACTTGGAGAACAAGTCACAAAAACAGCTATCACCCTTGAAAAATTACCAAAATACCCTCAATCATGCTCTTTTGTTTTCAGATTATTTGAAAAACATAATATGCACCAATCTCTTTTTTTGTGGGGGGCATACAATGGTTTATTTACAGTTGAATATATTTGTTATTTATATAAAAATGACATGTATTCTCAGTGTGACTTAAAGAATGAATGTGAAAGTGAAAACTTTGTGATAAAGTTGGACAAGTTAATTATAACATTGTTTATTATTCTTTGGTATGATTTGTACACAGCTTGCAACGTTCTCACGTTAGTAAAAGTAACAAACAAAGAAAAAAAACATTCTCAGGTCGAAGTTACAAAACAAAAGAGTCATCAAAATTAATGACAATTAGTAAAATTAGTAATAATGCCATAAAAGTCGGAGGGAGTTAGTTAATTTGTTACTTTTGATATTCAGGGAAAGAAAAAAATAAAGGTGGAAGGAAACTAGGACACGCGTCGTATAATAATTGGTTTGCTTCTAAAGCATTTCCGAGTAAAAATGGGAAGTAAACCACCGATACGCTACGTCACGTGTTTTTTCGTAACGCGTTGCCTTGCTTCCACAAGTCACGTGTTTATTTTTCTCTTCTTCAAATCATCTTTTTTCGTTTTTCAAAGACAAATAAATATTTGAGTTAATTACAGATAAGCCACAGTTTTTGGATGCCCTTGTTGATTTTGCCACATCGCCGATTTTCTTGTCTGATTAGCCATATTCACATTGTAAAAAGACTTATTTGTCCTTTTATTTGCTGACGTCTCTTTCTCTTCTTCCTTCTTCACCAACATCGCCCACCCTTTTTTCCTTTTTCTTCCTCTCAAATCTGTGATCCGAAATCATATCATAGACCTACACAAACCTCCTCAATCCTGATCCATCAGACCTTTGTCTTCATCTTCGAACCCTAAAATCATCTCTACAATCACCTCAGTAACCCTAACCACAAGCGCCGCTTAACTCTCCGCTTCCTTCCACCTCGTCGTCAACGGTTTATCGCATCTCTTCCTCCTCCTACGCTTTCCACGGCGACTGATCTTGCTTCCAAGCAAGACTCACCTCTCGAGAAGCTTCTCTTAAAACCTTCAAATTAAACGTATACTCTTAACTTCTTCTTCTCGAGTTTGATGACAAACTCGCCTCAAAACTTCAATTCAAGGTATCACTCGAAAGATTTGACTTTCAAATTTGATTTTGTGCCGAGAGTTACTAAAGAATTGGTCTCATATATAGTTGGCATGATCTCTCATCTAAGTATTTCTATTGTTGACCTCAATTTATTATTTTTCTTATTATCTAATTTGATATTGCTCATTTGTTATAGTGTGGGAATGTTTAGCTATAGTCTTCTCTGATTGCTTCATTTTCCATTGTTTCAGAACTGAAATCGACCAAAGTTTTGATTTGGTTAAAGGGCGTGATTAAGAGAAGCAAAAGTTGATTTTGGTTGTTGTCATTAAGGAGAGTTACGTCGTGTCGCTTAGATGATTAGATGCTTGTTTGAGTTTTAAGTTCATGAGAATCTCCATTGATGAATGCTAGCTTTTCATTGTGAAATCTTAACATCCCACCTCAGTTTGACACTTGATGACAGTCATACTAGTTATTGAGAATTCAATTAGCAGTAGGTGCATATCAATGTTTACAAAGTTTTGTTTTGGTAAAAGGGCGTGATTAAGAGAGAAGTAAAAGACGGTTTGGTTATTGTACTTAAGCAACGTTACAAGTAGTTGCAGACACATATCTCCATAGGGTAAATAATTGTATGAGTATGAGTAGGCACGAGGAAGAAAACAAGAAGAGATGGACATAAAGGATAGGTGTCTGCATCTTTTTCTGATGGTAATACTAAATTACGTATGACATTTTGAGTTTTCTATTAGCTTAATTTTGTAATGAAAGTCAATAGTCCTAAGAAGTTTTAGACTATGATGCTTAGTTGATCAGATGATCCCTTGGTGAACTAGTTAATGTGAATGATTCTTTAAAATCAGTGGTGCATTGCACTTTAGTGTTTGGGTTTAGTAGTGTAGTCGTTACTCAATGCGTGACTAGGGTTTAGTTTTGTTATTAGAGAACTATTTACGTTAATGGTGCGTTTCACTCTATTGTTTGGGTTTAGTAGTGTGGTCGTTATTCAATATGTGACTAGGGTTTAGTTTTGTTATTAGAGAACTATTTACGTTAATGGTGCGTTTTATTCTATTGTTTGGGTTTAGTAGTGTGGTCCTTATTCAATACGTGACTAGGGTTTAGTTTTGCTATTAGAGAAATATTTGCGTTAATGGTGTGCTTCACTCTATTGTTTGGGTTTAGTAGTGTGGTCGTTATTCAATACGTGGCTAGGGTTTAGTTTTGCTATTAGAGAAATATTTGCGTTAATGGTGTGTTTCACTCTATTGTTTGGGTTTATACCCAATAAGTGACTAGGGTTTAGTTTTTCGATTAGAGAACTATTTTCGTTAGTGGTACGTTTCACTTATTGATCTGAGTTTAGTAGTGTAGGAGTTAATCAATAAGTACTTAGTAGCCTTATGTATAAGATATTTAATCATGTTTACAGGACTGCCTGGTGTTCTCTAGGTTCTAATGGATCCTATCTAAATGTGCCCAACAAAGACTATCGAGGTGTGTAACATTTTTGGGTTTTTCTAAATTATTTGGGATATTTTCATATCTGTATGACTCTAACCCATTTTGTTTGATTCATGTTAGGTGGCTTGTACGTTGACGGAAATGTTATACTTAGACCATTGTATAGGGTCCACAGAACATCACCGCGTTAAGAGCCGGACTATGCAGGTGAGGAGAGAACCAACACAGAACTTGAGCCAGAATCAACCACCACCATCCAAAAAGTCATCAAACTCTAGCTAGTCCCATAGAGTTTCTTGATATAACAATTCTTATTTATGATGAACATGAAATATGCATCTGTAATGAAGCTTCTTAAGCTTGTGTTAAACAGTTCTTGTCAAAGAATTTTCAATTATTCATAGAATCAGTGTTCTTATCTCTAAAAGAATCAATAGTTGATCCAACGAACTGTCTTGTATGTCTTCTTCTACGGATCCAACGAACTGTCTTGCACGAGCTGATGTCATGGTGAATTAAAAGAGATGACTAGTTTCGCTATTTTCGTTAAGTTGAAGGGTAAAAAAGACTTAAACAGTTGAATTTTTCCTTATTTTTTATACAATCGTCAAAAATCCCCCTTCTTATAAAGTGGTATGTTTTTTGTGGCAATATCGATAAATCTCCCTAAATATTTTTCAGTATTTGGGTACTGATAAATTATACAATAATCCATTAGTGAATAAAACTTTTGTATAAAAAATATCGCACAAATTCACTACTCAAATGTTATACACATCCTGTAAAATGTAAAAAGTAAAAAGTAGTCGGATTTTGGTCCATCACCTCCCGAACATGCATGTTAATTTTATATGGATAAATCCTATGAAGCATAATCTATCACACAATCTAACTCGATCTTTATTTGTCAATCTATCACACAATCTAATCACTGATAAGACAAATCTATTATTGGTTTTTTTCTTTTACCACTAGACTAATTTAAATGACAAAAACATCAGGATTGACCCCTGTAATCAGGCATAAGTGTAGAAATCACATAATTTATTTGGTTATGGATTAGAGAAACCGTGCAACTTTGGTTACCTTTTCTTTACTTTCAAATCAAAACCTCATACAAGAACCAGATTATTTTAAATTTTTGTCACAGATTTCTATAATCACTATCCATCGTGATTAAAAAGTATACAGGTGAGTGATAATGTCTATAACACTAATGTTGAAAGTCAGATTTCTTATGATCACTAGTTCAACTCCATTTGGTATAAATCATAAATACACTTCATGACGAAAGACTTCTTCCTTCAACACATCGGTTGAAGCTGAACTCTTGGGAATGTATCTGTATGTTATGCAAAAAAATGAGAAATGTAACTATGAACATGAGAAACTGTTTATATATCTCAAGTGTAGTTCAGTGATACAAATTAAACAATGGGTAAAAAGAAACAAAAGAAGCTATGTTCATGTATCTAGTCTATGTACACTGAAGAGGTATAATCCCAAAAAACTAAAGAGACAACAAAGTTGTATATCAATTACCACAAACCACAGCAGCAACAAACTTTCGTGGTTCATCTTCGGTTAACCTAATCATAGCTATTCAATCGTGTATCCCTGGCTCCCGTTTAACATGAGGTCTTGACCGCTGCGAGCTGAGCTTGCGCAGGAACTGCAATGCCTCAGTGTATGAAGGATCCGAGCGACTCAGTGGTTTACATGAATTTATGTGGTCTGTTGACTCTAACACCTGTTTCATATATAATTCAAGTAAAAACCAAACATATTTGGAACTTGATATCTTACTACTATATCACGGAGATACTTACAACAAGTTCACCAAATCCTGGGTATGCTGATTCAATTGGCACGATTTCCATCCGAAAAGCCCATCCTCCGTAGCCTTCCACAATTGGGGTTACTTTTGTCTGCAATTAGAAAGTTATTTTAAAAGAGTCATGTAATGTGTACAGATCTGAAGAGACTCATAAGCATAATAGAGTAAATCAATAACCTCACAAAAACTAAGGACTTCAAGAAATCCTTTCTTGTGGAGCTGCCGAAGCAAGTCATTGAGCTCAACTAGTCTAGGAGAACCACTTCGTAGCTCCCCTATCTGTAACAATTCATACATACGGCTCATTAGATATGGAGGTGACACAATGTATAAAATAAGCTCAAGGGATTAGCAACACTAACAGATGGAGCTGGGCGCAACACGAGACCCATACGCCAGGGCATATCTGCTAGCTTGCTGCCAAAATGTGGGCAACTGTAGAATATCTGAAAGTGAGGCACGAGATAAAGATTGAGAAATATGATCTAGAAGACAATAAAAAACCAGAAATCTATGATGTGTTGATACATACAACTCCAGCGGTGTTATTCACTAGTTTATCAATTTTTTCTTCCTTTGCTTTGTGTAGAATCTGCTTCACAACAAGTCCTCCCATACTACACAATGAAACACCAATTTTTGTAACGTTTTGATAACCAATCAACAAGTATAATCGACATTGACGGCCAGTTAAAACAGAGAGATTTAAGACCTGTGAGTCACGAAAACAACAGGTCGGTCACCAATGCCTGCAGAGACAAGCTTTTCCAATAGCATAGAGCTAACTTCCTGCAAATTGGCAAAATCCCATCATCAGCAAACCAATTGCAAACTAAGTGATTCTGATATGAATTAGAGTACAGAATCCGAATGCTGTTTGTAATCAATAATCAGTTATACCACTTCATTACTTTTCCAGGAAAAAACAACAATTGCCCAACCAAGGCATACTAATGGCTAACAATACTAAACCTCGGCAGTTAGATTCAAAATTTTGGCCGTTACATTGTGAAAGACTGTAAACTCAGACCAAGCCTTTAAGATATTTTAGTGTGTATATCTAATCATCTAGAAGACTCTATTGTTCATCCTCTGATCATATAGCGAGTTAGATACTTAAACTTTTAAACTGAAGTAACCTTATATCCGAACAAGGTGCAACAAATATTAAGGACGGAAACAAGTGCTTTTATGTACAGAAGACCAGATCCACAAAAATAAACCGAAGAGGAAAATTTACTAAAACAAAGAACTCACCTGAAGAGGCAAGGTAGCTCCTGACCATTCTGTGAGATTTGTCTGTATTAAATATTTCAACGAGAATCAAAATGGCAACCATCAAAATTCACCAAGGAACAGATAAGTACACAACATATAGATCAACCACAGTTGCAAGGATCCCCATTGAGTACGGGTATGAGGATAAAACTCAAACATACCTTGTATCTAAGGGTAAACAAGCGAGCTTGAGGGAAATCATTTGAAAGCCACTCACTCGGCCAAAATGTTCCTAGCTTTCCTGCTTCCTGGTCGATCTTCTCCACTAAGCCAGACTTGGTAGAGGACTTATCCTCAGCTATTCGCCAAGTTTTAAAGGGCCCACCACGCAATCCATGAAGAAATATAACATCAAATTCAGGATCAGGCACACGTGAATCACTATCGGAAGGATCCCTGGAACTAGACAGATCATGATCATTGACTGCATCAGCAGCACTAGTTGGTTCACTTGGTGCTGCATTCTTCTTATCACTCTGATGTTTTTTTTCAGGACACTTCCAATGGGAAAGTCCGGGATTAATTAGAAATATCATGTCTCCATAGCGAGGACAGTTACTGTTCATGTTTGAGGCGTCTGGCTTGGAACTGCCACCGTTTTCAGATCCATTACCATCTTGCTGATTGCAATATGCATTTAACAGAGAAGCCCTGGCATAACTCTGTGTCTTGGGGTCATTGCAACAAGAAATTTTTCCTCTTGCACAATCATCAAGCCACTTGCACCATGTTTCATCAGCTAAAAGGACCTTCTGGACTTGAGGAAGAAGCGAAAGAATAGTTAGCAATCTAGCAGCATGCCTACGGATGTGCGCACTAGCTGGGACTTTGACACTAGATGGATCCTGCATATCTGTGACTGCAGTTTCACCAAGACTATCTGGAGCTCGTTCTCGAGCTTCAAGGACTCTGGATGCATCATAAGCTTCTATTGCACCTAGCTTCTCATAATCATCACATAACAGAAAGCGCCTGAGTAAACAAAGAATACCTAAATCAACTATTTTATTCTGGTATACAGAGTCTTCGACACAAAAATCAGTCAATGACTTGATTGCCTTAAGGGTTGCCAGTGCAGACTCAGCCGCATTGAATTTAGGGGGACTGTCTTTCTTCAAGTTCTTAATCGGTGCCGCAAAAGGCTCTTGAAGGAGCAGGTCTGCCAGTGGAACATTATTGACAGATTCTGGGATTGTACCCAGTTGAGCCATGGCAAGACTAACAACAGCCCCTGCTAGCTGATTGGTTGACTGAGTAACAGAATAAACTTTTGACGGATCTACCTGTATATTCAACATAAAATAGCTATAATTTACTAAATCAAAAACCGAAAGTTGGAACTAATTAAAATAGCTAAGATTCTCAACTACTCTCTGTTCAGATAATAGAATCAATGACAATTAAAATTTATGCACCTTTGGTTTCTCGGGTTTAGGTAGGCTAGCTCCTTTAGCTGACAACGTCTTGTTGTGGCTCAAAACCTCATTCATTATAAGGGTTAACCACCCCTGAGAAATCGGGATAGAGCGTGGTCCATAGTCCTCAAAAGTGCGTGAAAGGATTCTTCTTGCAGAAGATTGAACAGTATCCGATGCACCTTTCCCAAGAACCCATGAGAGGAGTATGCCGGACCACTTTTGACTCTCTTCAAGAGATAAATGCATGTCACCAGTACAGAGTAATTCTAGCGCCTTTGACAAACCTTCTTGCACCGCTTTGTGGTTTTTAGTTTTCCTAGCACTATCTCTCATCAGATGAAGGCCCTTCTCCATTACCATCTTCTGTGCTTCCTCACTTCTGTCCACAGACACTAAAAAGGCAGACAACGCAACTTGAGCTAACGGGAAATCCTCCGTTTTACTGGCATGTGAAACAGTGGCAAGCAAACTGGAACTCCAGTCGGAAACAGAATCGCTTAATGGAAGGTCATGATCCTCCAACAACAGCCGAGCCACCAAACTCCCATGCCATTTCACAGTCCTCTCAGGTGCCATTAGAGCTGTCATGACAACTTGCCCATCACGATCAAGTTCTTGAATATGAGATCTATTTTTACCGGAGGCCATTGCCCAGTTTGCCAATGCCCAAGCAGCAAATGGCACTGCGACATGTTGACAATGCAAATCATCCCAAAGGCCAGGAATGACAGCCGAAGACAAATTGGCTTGCGAAGAATTATCATGTTTACTTAGCAATGCAAATGATTTAGGAGTTCCCTCTCCATCATTAGCATTAAAGTCACCCAATGGTGCAAGCCCACTCGATCTTGATAGCCCCAGAACTGTGGTTCCCTCAAGGATTTTAATTCCAATTCCCTTAATCCCACTTCTTCCATCGTCACTGTCATCATCTTTTTCTGGCTCATCAAAATACATACCACCTTCCTCAATTACTTGAATTGCCGCAGCAATATCTCGCATCGTAGCATTTCCTGGTAATGATGACTTAAAAGGTGTCTTTTCTATAGCATCACAGTTGGAAGTGACGATATCCATTATGGCAGCAACAAGCATGCTCCTACCTTTCAAAGAATCAGAAATATCGAATGAACTACGTCTTGATTGCTGCTCCCAAAGAAAAGCTATATATCAATGGCAAAACACAACCAGAAGCATCACATTATCAAGACTCAGATATACCGAAAAGCTTCTCATGTGTTAACTAGACAAAAACAACCCAAACTCATAGTTCTTGCTTATTGTAGAAAATGTGCTTCGATTCTTCTAAATCCTAAAATACTATCTAAATTCATCAGCTAGCTCGTCAATATCCATCACAACCTGAATAATCCTTCTATCATCTACCAATTCATTCATTTCAAACAACTAGTGGAACCCAAAACGCACCTTTTTGTTCTTCGGCTGACATGAGAATACGAACTTGAGCAACTTAGGCACTGCATCAGGCCTTCCTAGAGCGTCTTTCCGAACTGTAGGATCAGCAATAAGGTAAGCCAAAGCCCTAGCGGCTTCATCCTGAGCCCCAATTCTATCTCCCGGAACAGCCACCGTCTCCAACAACCAATCAACCACCGCACCACTACCAGCTCCAACAAGAGCAGCTCTCCGAGCAGCATTCGCAGACGCAATGTCAGCCAAAAGCGCAGCCACACGTAACTCAAACCCCGCACGCACCTCATGATTAGCTGAAGAAAGCACCGACCTAAGCGATTGCCACAAAACCGAAGCCGCAACACCGGTTTGTCTAGCGTGATGAACAACTCTCCTCAACGAATTCCCAGATTTCTGAACCGCGTGCTCGATAGAATCGTATATACGTCTGTTTCCGTTAGGGCTACGATCTGATTCATCGCGAGGGAATACAGCGGAGTACGCAATCGCGGTGGATAAAGCGGCGGCGGAGAGAACGAAAATGGATTTCTTAGAGAAGGAAGAGGCGGTGTAAACTGAAGGGAGGAGACTTCGTGATTGGTGTGGCGGCGGTTGAGACGGTGAGGCATTGAGATTCAAGGGAGGGGGTGAATTACCGGTGGTTGACGGAGAAGAAGAGGAGGAAGGTCGAGGAAGACGGTGGAAGAGACGACGGTTACAAGATCGGAGAAGATTGAAACGGAGACGAAACATTTCTCCTTTTTTTTTTTTTTTTTTTTTGCGTCGTTATCGGAATTAAATATTTGTTCTTAAATTTTTTGGAATATTGGATATGCGATAACGAAGGGAAATATTCTAGCGTTTGTATTTGTTCCCGTGGCATGGCGGTTTAGAGAATTTTGAATAATTATCGGTTTAAGCTGTTAATAGGAATTTGATTTATTACCGGTTTAATTCTGTTTTCTTATATTTTTATTATTGGATAATATAGATTAGCAAGAATATAGTAGACGTACGTTAGCTAGTATCTGATTTTTGTCTCCACCGATGAGCCATTCTTTGTCAAACTCATGAGTGTGATGAACCAGTTGAGTTTGGAGATTGTTAATGTAATCATAATCTTCTTCTCCGTCTGAATTTATCTTAGGGGCTAAAGTGTAATGAACGTCCAAATCAAACAAGAAGTTTGGATTCTCGTTGTTGTCTTGATTGGACTTGTCGACTGGTTCAAAGTCGATGAAGCTGTCCGGTTCTTCGGCAGCAAAAGCATACCAAAACATGATTCTTTTGGAGTTCTGATATTAGAGCTTTTTGATTTGTGAGTCTTGGCTCTTTAGTTAGAGAACGATAATGAGTTAATATGATTTTCGGTGAAGGTGTCATCATATATCTCTATATTACAATTTTCTATAGACAATTATCTTATAAATTTCAGCAAAGAAAAAGTTAACTAGTAATGTTGCTTACACTTATTTTTGTTTTGCCATATTTTTATTATTAAAAAGTATTATTTGTTGGTACACCCTAATTTTGTAATATAATATGAAATATACCAGATCTTTTTAATTTTTTTTTTTTGAAAAATACCTATATACTTTTTTTTTGAGAAATTGTTAAAAATAGCACATTCCACATACCACTTTTTAAATCTATCATCCTCCAATTTTTTTTTAAATGTACCACGTTTTATTTTGTAAAAAATCCTTACAATTCAATTATTTGTTAGGGTTCAGGGCTTAATGGTTTAGGGTTTATAAAAATGATAAGGTTTAGAATTTACTTAGGGTTTCTAGGGTTTAGGTTTTAGGTTTTAGGGTTAAAATCTTATAAAATTAGGGTATTGTATATAATAACTATAAAAATTTAGATTTTAACACTACAAGAAAACAGGCTGATTGCGACTGAAAATTGCAACAACATTTGTAGTTGCTATTTTTTGCGACTAAATTGCTACTCAATTGTGACTAAATTCCGACCAAAAATAATTAGTCGAACTATAGTCGCAAATTTGCGACTAAAATAAACAATCGGAATATAGTCGCATTAATGCACCGATATTGTGACTAAAATGCGACTAAAACACAAAGTCGCAAAGTAGTTGCAATTATTGCAACTAGTTTGCAATTATATATGTAGTCGCAAAATGTTTACGACTAATTTGCGACTAATGTTGTAGTCTTAGAGATATAGTCGCAAACCAGTTGCATTTTTTAAATTTACCAAATCAAGATTCACATAATAACAAGTTAGAAATTTAAGTGTTATACACTTATATGATAAATAAAATTAAGGACCACAATTTTCAAGTTATGCATGTAAAGAACCTTATACATGAATTGCAATGCAACTGAATTGCGACCATATACTCGATGTAGTTGCAATGTGGTCACAATATTTGCGACTACTTTACAACTGATGTCAATTATTGTGACCACTTTCCAACTGATTTGTCACTACCACTTAAATTTATTTCCAATCCTCACCAAATGTAATTTCTTTTCATATAATCTACTCACTTTTGGTGGTTTCTCATCAATTGTTATTCTTATGATGACATAAGGAAAAAATAAATATTTTTTAAAATTTATCAAAACAAGATTCACATAATAACAATTTAAAAACCTTAAGTGTTATACACTTATATGATAAATGAAATTAAGGACCAAAATCTTCAAGTTATGCATGTAAAGAACCTTATACATGCCTATTTATCATTCTCAACACACACATAATGAATTGGATGCACAAGGCTATCTTTATCTTGATTTTTAAGTTTTCACTTCTGTATTTGAAACTACAATGCAACTGAATTGCGACCATATAATCGATGTAGTTGCAATGTGGTCACAATATTTGCGACTACTTTGCAACTGATGTCAATTATTGTGACCACTTTCCAGCTGATTTGTCACCACTACTTAAATTTATTTCCAATCCTCACCAAATGTAATTTCTTTTCATATAATCTACTCACTTTTGGTGGTTTCTCATCAATTGTTATTATTATGATGACATAAGGAAAAAATAAATATTTTTTAAAAATTTATCAAATCAAGATTCACATAATAACAAGTTAAAAACCTTAAGTTAAGTGCTATACACTTATTTGATAAATAAAATTAAGGACCAAAATTTTCAAGTTATGCATGTAAAGAACCTTAGACATGCCTATTTATCATTCTCAACACACACATAATGAATTGGATGCTCAAGGCTATCATTATCTTGATTTTAAAATTTTCACTTCTTTATTTGAAACTATAATGCAACTGAATTGCGACCATATACTCGATGTAGTTGCAATGTGGTCACAATAATTGCGACTACTTTGCAACTGATGTCAATTATTGTGACCACTTTCCAACTGATTTGTCACTACTACTTAAATTTATTTCCAATCCTCACCAAATGTATTTTCTTCTCATATAATCTACTCACTTTTGGTGGTTTCTCATCAATTGTTATAATTATGATGACATAAGGATAAAATAAATATTTTTTAAAAATTTACCAAATCAAGATTCACATAATAACAAATTAAAAACCTTAAGTGTTATACACTTATATGATAAATAAAATTAAGGACCAAAATTTTCAAGTTATGCATGTAAAGAACCTTATACATGCCTATTTATCATTCTCAACACACACATAATGAATTGGATGCTCAAGACTATCATTATCTTGATTTTAAAGTTTTCACTTCTAAATTTGAAACTACAATGCAACTGAATGGCGACCATATACTCGATGTAGTTGCAATGTGGTCGCAATATTTGCGACTACTTTGCAACTGATGTCAATTATTGTGACCACTTTCCAACTGATTTGTCACTACTACTTAAATTTATTTCCAATCCTCACCAAATGTAATTTCTTCTCATATAATCTACTCACTTTTGGTGGTTTCTCATCAATTGTTATTCTTATGATGACATAAGGAAAAAATAAATATTTTTAAAAAATTTACCAAATCAAGATTCACATAATAACAAATTAAAAACCTTAAGTGTTATACACTTATATGATAAATAAAATTAAGGACCAAAATTTTCAAGTTATGCATGTAAAGAACCTTATACATGCCTATTTATCATTCTAAACACACACATAATGAATTGGATTCTCAAGGCTATCATTATCTTGATTTTAAAGTTTTCACTTCTAAATTTGAAACTACAATGCAACT
>OVAF01001162.1:440-25155 GCA_900406245.1 Odontarrhena argentea | reverse complement strand
AAACGAAGTGTTGATTGGTAACCAAACGAACCTCGTTTGAGGTTACCAATCACACCTCATATATATAATATATACATTGATGAAAAAAAATTGCATTTAGACGTTAAAAAGAAAACCAAAAAAGTACACTTACATTAAACCAAAAAAGTACACTTACATTGTGATGTCATGCGTGTGTATTAAACAGAGCTAGGTAAGGGTATTAGTGTAAAGAGATAAATAATTTATATAATTGATCGATTCTTGCATCTGCTTTTACTAATCCTGTTTTGTTTTGAAGCTTGTTTAGGAAAGTGATTAAGGACCGCTCCTTAATTGTCTTGCTTTGTTAAGATATGAATATGATTAATGATCATCTTCTTGAACCACCCAAAGGTCATCAGGCATGTGCAAAATATATATACCACAAACCTAACAAAAATATTGTCTCGGTTAAATGTATCTCCACTGTAATCACAAATGTCATTGTTATGATTTAAAGATATTGCGTATACTTTCGAGTGTAGCCACAATTTGATTGAGAGTATTTAACTAATTACAATTACACGTATTGACTATTATTTTTTTTTTTACCCATTGACAAGTATAAAATATCCAACAAATTGTCTTAATGTAAGATATAATTATCGTTATAATAGTACTCTGCATACGAATTAATAAATCAAATGTTTGTAATTTTAAATAGGTAATTACTGAAAAATTTAGATGATTTTTAAGATCTCCAAGTAGATTATAATTAAGAGAATATTCGTTAGAACTATACATATTGCATTAGACCAAAACATATAATTTAGTAGTTTATGCTAATGTTGTTGATGTGACAGAGTTGAAGTCCAATATAAGACATGACACATACAAAGTTCTGGAAAATATAATTTTTCAAATATCCAAGGAAACATTTGGACTTTGGAACGAAGTTACTTCCTCCGTTTAAAAAAAATAAAAAAATTTAGAGATTTCACACATATTAAGAAAAAGTTAATATTCCATAATAAATATATATATTTTAAAAATTATACAACTTCCTATAAATTTAAACCAATAGTAATTCGAAAATTCAAAAAAAAAAATCAATTAATTCTTCTTGAATTCGACAATTTTTACCATAAATTAACAAAAAAATGCATAGAAAAATGTAAAAAAAATCATCTTTATAAAACAGAGGAAATATTTGAATATGAATTATGAATCTATACCTTCTTCT
Organism: Odontarrhena argentea; assembly: GCA_900406245.1. Taxonomy (NCBI): domain Eukaryota; kingdom Viridiplantae; phylum Streptophyta; class Magnoliopsida; order Brassicales; family Brassicaceae; genus Odontarrhena; species Odontarrhena argentea. The sequence goes on along the minus strand of OVAF01001162.1, from coordinate 23,951 downwards.
GAATTATGAATTATCATTTAAAAAAGAAGAAAAAAAAGATGGGAAATTAATATTTGAATATTTTGAACTAATTCAGGCTTTTGGGCCATGGGCTATTGAATGCACTATTACTCATGCTGTTGTCTTGTCCACTCTCAAATCTCAACTTCACTTTTCATGCATTAAACAGTCTTCTTGATTTGGACTTCATCAACACATATCTCTATATCATATTAGTTGTTATTGAACTTTTTTATTCCAATGATTTCAATGGTACTTGAAGAGTGTGTGTGCTTTTGTCATGCATGTGTCAGCAGAATAATTGAGTAGTTATAAACTTGGGTAAATGAGACTAGTAGTTATTAGAGAATTTGGGTAAAGACTAGTAAGTAATACATTATACATGCATATAGACATAACTTATGTTTTTCTGACATAACTAAGAGCATCCTCGGAGACTTTGCAGAGTTTCACAACAAAGATAGAAAATCGAGGAGAGACTTTAGAAATGCACTTTTAGTATTTCCTCAATTTTTATAGTTGTTGTGAGACTAACCAAAGTCTCACTGTTACAGATGCTCTAAAATTAACAAAACAGATTGGTTTTTGTGGGGATCTTTTTCATAAGAATAATAGGTCCAATTTGTTTCAGTTTAAAGATATATTTTTGGTTATTTCATGTTTTTATGTAAAATTAATTAGTTTATTTTTATTTATTTATATTGTTTATATTTTGCATATGCATTTTAGAACTAATATTAAAACGTCTTTTATTTTGATAAACTAAAGACTAAATAATTTCTTAATTTGTGTGTAATAACCTTAAACATCATTTAAATGAAACATAGAGAGTAAAGCTGTGTTTTTTACAATGTTGAAAAAATGAAAGAAAAATTGAACTAATTAGATATTATGGACAAATACACTGATCAGAAAGAAAAATATATATAGTAATACTCAAAAAGAAAAAAGAAAACACAAATAGTAAAAAGCTGATAACTACTACACCTACTACAACACAATTATCATTCTGATCACCTTTGATTTCTTATCCAATTCATTTTACATTTTATAAAACCCATATTTGTTATTTGATTGCTCCTTCCGATCCACAAACCTAAATAACAAACACTTATGGTAAATTCACACGAGATAAACTTGTATTTGTAACTTGTACGGTGTAAACTGTTTCTCTATAAGCTGGTCAAACAAGTAAGCCCACGTTTATCCACAACCGTAATTCCAGCTAACTCGTGGCTCCATTCTAATAAATTTTTTGATAGAGTCCATGAATCTCTACATTTCTTGTGTTATATACCTTTAACAGAAAATTTATGACCAGGGAAAAAAAAAAGTTGTATTTGCGATTTCAGAAAATGTAAATAAAAAACGTGCCTGCCTCTATGTGGTTAAATGTAATTTCTGTTCTACATAAGTATATTTATTTTGTAGTTTAAACTAATTTTAAGATAACATACAATGTATTCTTAACCAACATTTTGACTGTAAGAAAAAATGTATGGATGTTTTTTTTTTTCTGTTCATCTGATATGATGTTATAAAAGAATATATTTATGTGGCCGCCAATAAAAATAAAACAAAAAGAGTATTATTGTGGCTAATAATTAATTCATCATCAAATGTTGAAATCTTAAGGGATAGAAGCCCAAAAAAAAGAGGTACCAACCCACACAAGTAAAGATAACTCATTTCAAAAATTGAATGATAATAATCTGCCAAACTGATGCAACTTGGAAATTTATCAGGGTGACTCTTTAAAAATAACAGAAAATTGAAGATGCACCATAGCAATAGCTGTGACTTTTCCCCTCATGGATGAAGGGCTAGCATTGAAAAAAAGCAGTCACCAATGCCATAAGCAAGGGTTACTAAACAAGGAATTTCCGCTCCGTCAAAACGTGTAGAAGTATTTGTTTGTTCTGTTGACAAAAAAAAAAAAAAGTATTTGTTCTAAGATTTGAATTTGAATTATCCATGATTATTCATATTTTACATTTGAATACATCATTTGTAAACTTTATCCGATTTTAATTTTTGATTGACATTAAGGAATTTAGCGTCTTGTTTGAATAAGTTTTATTTTCTTATATCAACTAAAAAAGGCTGACTATATAATCAAACATGTTATAAGCTTGATGAATATAATCTCGTGATAATATTCGTGAAAATATATTGAAACTATAACTCTTTTTTGGGGGTCAAAATCGAAACTATGACCAAACACATATTCATTGTAATTCGCCGTGTGGAAAGACCACAAACTAAAACTCCATATAAGATTTCCACCACAATACTTTTTGGATTGGATAGACAATTTGAACGCACAAGTTCGGATCAAAATAACTCTACAAAATCAATTTACACGAAGTGATTTTGGGAACTAAATTTCGATGGTAACATATATAGTGAAAGTATATATGCTACTTTCTTCTCAGTGACTCAAACATTAAGCTTTTAAATGTTTAAAATTTAACACATTGCTTTATATCACCTAAACATCATATCAATAAGCAATTTTAACAAAAGAACTACGCACATATATAAAAGAAAGGATTACAAAATTTACACTACACATCTACTGATCTACAAGTACATAAACCTACGGACTCTGCCTCTAATCCCTAAGGACTTAGGAATCCAAATTAAATACATAAAATTTGCCAAAAATTACAAGACTTTTAAATACTTTTCCTCTTCTCCTTTTAATGCTCCCGCATTATTACATCATCACATAAACCCAAACCCACCAACTTGCCCCGAGTACCCGAACCCGACCGGGTCAACACCATAAAACTTTTGAGACAACTCATCCGAGTTGTTAAACTCCTCCTCTGTTTTCAGGTAGCCTCCACCATTGTAATCAAGACTAGGAACAACATGACTCGTTCCAAGTTCCGGTACCGAGTTAAGCTCAACATTTCCTCCAAAACCACCCCAATCAAAGCTTGGCGTGTCCCCTAAACCGTTGTACCCGGTTTTCTCTCCGGTTAAGTCTGGTTTAAGCGACGAGAACCGGTTATTCGGATTAGAAAACTGGAAATTTTTGTTGTCCATTTCTTGATTCAGTGATTCAAGAACGTCTTCAAAGTGATGAGAAGAAGATGATGTCGTTGAAGAAGTTCCATTGTTGCTAAACTCTCTAGTACTCGTCATTACATTTTCGAAGATTTGCTTTTGTGCACTTGGTTGCTTCTTGTATATTCGACATAGAACCCAATCATCCAACTGCACAAAAACATTAACAATTAATACTTACTTAATCAGTAATCACATATTACACCCAAGAGAAAATATCAATGTTTTTAGAACCAACCAATTCAACAAAATACTTGTTCCTAGTCGATGTCTAGTCCGGTTTTTAAGACATTAATATCTAGAATGTTTTAAAAATCGGACTAGAGCGACAAAATAGTGATGCCAAGTCGGACTCTGTCTTGTCCGGTTTTCAAAACATTAGAATATATAATTTTTATTTTTTTTGTTTTACCTTAGAGCTTCCGGTTCTACGAGAAGGTTCAATGAGACGATACTCATGCATGATCCAATTGGTCTTAGTGCCTTTAGGAGCTTTTCCGATATAAAACACCAAAGCTTTTTTAATACCAACTCTATGTCCTTCGGTCGAAATGACCTTATCAGTACCCGTAGCCTTCCAATAACCCGATCCAGCTACCCGATTCGGTCTCGACCCATTTGGATATTTTCGATCCCTTGGACTAAAAAAATACCACTCTTTCTCTCCAAATAATGCCTTATCTAAAAAAATCACAAAACCAAAAAATTATAAACATATCATCATAAAGACCAAATAACAATTTTCGCGGAATTCCAAAAAAACCGGTTTACTTACTTGGTAGAACCCAAGGATCGAATTTGTAAAGATCGATTTCGGCTATGAGTTGAAGAGAGAAATCGTAACCAGCTGCTTTTCTACAGAGATATTGAACCATAAGCTCTTCGTCGGTCGGGTAAAACCGAAAACCCGGTGGTAAGCTCAATTGGGCTAACGGGTCAGTTTCTTGGATCCCCATTTTTCTTCTTCTCTGTTTTCTGAAGATGATGATTATCAAAACAAAAATCTAACAAGAATCTCTGTTTTTTTTTTTTTGAATGCTCTCTAAGTTTATACGATAAGGTTAGGGTCTCGTGGTGTTACTTATATATATGTATATAATATTGTTTTTTAGTGTATAGGTGAATCCAGTGATGATAATTAACGTGTGTACTTAAACTGGGACCCACTTTGAGTTTATCTATAAAGTAGTTTGAGTTCTGACACGTGTGTCAGTTAGATCGTCGTGATTTATGCAATCCATTTGGTTCATTGAACCTACACGCACTGATTCGGCTCTTCCTCGTACTTTTTTTTCCTTCTTATGTGATTATTAAAATTTAAAGTTCATTAATGATATATAAATAATGTTATTTACAGCTATCTCTATGTTTTTTCATAAATTATCAAGAATTTAAGATGTAAAGATTACAATAATGTTAGGTACAGGCTGTAAGTACGTTTTACCCTAAAGGCTACAGCTATTTCTATGTTTTCTTGTAATTTTTAATTAGTGTACAAATAGAGATTTTTAGGTTTTAATAATTTTAGATTTTTCTTTTTTCAACTACAAATTAGGTCGGATCACAATTGGCTTGATTCAATAACCAAATTCTGCATAATGCAGATAGTAGATCTCGATCTCGAGTGCAATAGTATTGTGTGTTTTCTGTGGACTTAGCACTTGTCACTATATCAAATTCACTTGTGAAATAAGTTTAGAGTATAAGAATATGTATAATGTTTAGTCATGTTTTAATACATTTTTTAAAAAAATATATAAACATATTACTCTGTATACTGATTAATCTGATATTTAACAAAAATATAAGATGACTAGAATTTGTAGTTTAGTTGTTGTTTTAGTGTTGTTAATGTGTTATTGTCTTAGTTCGAACTCAATTTAGCGTATAATATTGTTGTCGACAAAAAAACAAAAATGGAAGACTTCAATTTGGCCAAAATCAAAGAATTTGGGATTTGATTAGCCGTCTTCGAAGACATCTAAATAGACTATTTTTTAGAATGAAGAATAATATTAAGTGATCATTGAACAGTAACCATGATTCCATGAAATATGTGAACTATCAGAATAATAATTAGATATTTTTGTTTTCACGTTTTTTATGTTTGACGGGATCTTTTGAAATGTATATATGCCAAAACCCAAAATGTTATAAAAAGGAAAAATAAAAGTAGGACACGCGTAAGTAAATGGTAGGTTTAAGATAAAGAAGTAGAATCAAAAAGTGAAGTTGTGAGGAGGACAAAGAGAAACTGTTCAATGTATCTCCCATGTATCTTCTAATATTTTGGTTACAACATGAAAAGCATTTTTCATAAGGACAGAACTTCAACGTGACGACACGTGTCCACGTGTCTGTGGAAGAAGTTAGGCACCATATTGTCGTCATTTGTCAAAAAGACGTTATAACAACGATAGACCATAGACAACAAAAAATAACACGATTTGATGTTGACTAAAGATTTTTCTTCCAATATCTAAGTAACACTTATATATATTTATGTATTTAAAATGGCTTTTTTTGTGTGCTTATTGTTTTATTTAGAAATTAGATGTTAATTCATGTGATGACATTTTATATGTGATCGATATTATTCTTTGAATATGCTGTTTTGAAATGGTAAGCAGTATATAATTGACCTAACTGAGAATGTTAGATAGCATCTAAAATGAATTTTTTAGTTTTTTTTTTCAATCACACATTAATATCGATTAAAACATAACTATTTGACTCAGTAGCCAAATCATGCATTATTGAGACTCGATCCCGGTTACACTGGTAATACAGGTCTTCTGTAAACTTACCATTTGCCGTTAGCCCTATGCCACTTGTGTTATTTCATTAACCATTATAATCACCATCGATCATTTAGTTTGACAAAAAAAAATCACCATCATTAAGTAAATTAATTATTATTTTTTAAAAATCGATTTTGGAAAAAAAGTTTTGAAGAATGGACCATAACATTCTAGAAGCAAGAAGTGAAGAATATATGAGATATTCTTTTTTTATTCAATATATAATCTAAAAATCTACTTTTGTGGTGTCGATTTGTGAAGTAAAGTAACAGTTATAATAAGAGTAATTCTTTGTTTTTATCTAATCAAATTATGATAACGTAATAGGTAATTAAATGAGATTTAACTGGTTGGGATTCCCATATTCCGTGTTGTATCATCTCTTTACTTTTTCATAATCCATTCTTACGTTATAATGGTACGCCCACTGTTTCATGTTAGTTGTTATTTTTGATATTTTCATATATATTAACAATTTTTTTTCCAAGACTAATTAAAACATCTTGTATTATCTATTCTAAAACAGTTTAACCAATAAAAAAATCAGTCAATAGAATCCAAAAAATAGAAAACAACAACGAACACTAATTAATTTTGTACTGAAAATTGATAGACATAATAAATATGACCCTTGGTTCTCTAGTGATACAAATGGTTGTCTGACTAACCACATCAATTAGATAAAATTAATATTTTTGTTTTTAAATTTATTTTAAAAATGTTTTCAAAAATGGACCATAACATTCTAAAAGCACGAAGTGAAGAATACATGTGATCTTTTTTTTTCTCTTTCAATAAATAATATAAAAATTTACTTTTGCGGTGTCGATTTGTGAAGTAAAGTAACGGTTATAATAAGAGTAATTCTTTGTTTTTATCTAATCAAATTATGATAACGTAATAGTTAATTAAATGAGATTTATAACTAGTTGAGATTTTCAGATTCCGTGTTGTCTCACCTATTTACTTTTTCAGTATCCATATTAATTTTTACGTGTAGTCGTACTCCTTTTCTTTTTCATATTCATTAGTATTTTAAGTATTTTTATACATATATTAAACAATTTTGTTTTTCAAAACTACAATATATTTTGTTATGAATTTCAAAACAGTTCAACCAATACAAAATCTGCAAAATTCAAAAAAATAAAAAATGACAGTAAAAACTAATTAATTTTGAACTGAAAACTAATAGATAATAAATACGACCCTTGGTTCTCTAGTGATACAAATGATTATCTAATTAACCAATATGATCACCATCATTTAGTTAAATTTCTTTTTTTTATTATTATTATTATTCAATTTTGAAGATGTTTTCAAGAATGGATCATAACATTCTAGAAGCACGAAGTGAAGAATACATGTGATCTTTTTTTTTTTTTCTCATTCAATGCATAATCTAAAAGTATAATTTTGCGGTGTCGATTTGTGAAGTAACGGTTATAATAAGAGTAATTTTTTGTTTTTATCTAACTAAATTTATAATAATCTAATTGTAAATTAAATGAGAGATAACTGTTGAGATTCTCAGATTCCGTGTTGAATCACCTATTTACTTTATGTATAGTAGTACTTCCTCTGTTTCATGCTAGTTGATATTTTAGGTATTTTGATATATATTAACAAGTTATTTGTAATTTATTTCTGTACAGACTAAATCATCTTTTTTATTGATTCCAAAACAATTCAACCAAAAAATTTAATCTGTGAAATTTAAATAGCCCAAAAAAACAAAAACCTAATTAATTTTGTACTGAAATTCATAGAGATAATAAATATGACCCTTGGTTATCTAGAGATACAAATGATACCCATTATCGAATTCTCTAGTGGAACATAAAGAATTAGGGTTTCTTCCACTCAATAGTTTTCGTGCTAAAAATTATTTGATGCTATGTTTTAGCTCTATATATATCTCATTCCATTATACGATAATGAAGGGCCAGTCAAAGATTGTTTTATTTTGCTTTATTTATGAGATTTTCACTACCTCTGTTTCGTTTTGTCTTTTTATGAAGATGGAGAATAATATATGTACTTTGTTATAAATCAAGAAAAATTTATCCAGAAAGTATATATATATCATAACGTATAGCTCTAACTCTCTCGAACATAAACTCTTTTTTTTCTTTCTGGAGCTCTTTTTAAATTAAAGACAAAACATTAGTTGTGAAAATCTTATATTCTTACTCGATGACATAGATTTTTCATAAGATCGGAGAGATCTTACTCTACTGAAAGAAAACACATGATACAAAAATAAATCAATTTTTTCGTTGTCTTTTTGTTTTCCTTTTCCAAATTCCAATCACTATAAATCATCAATTGAAATTTTAAATCTCATTTCATCAAAAAATATATTTAAATATGTGGAAGATATATGACATCATTTTTTAGCGGTTTGTGTTAGTATCGTCATGTCATTATACTGGCATACTGAGATTAAAATACATAACCTGATTTTAATTAATAAAAAAATTATCAGATATTCTGGAGATATTTTTAGTTATTTAGCACTGATTAAGTTGGGGATATAATATGGCAAGGGCCCTACGTGATTCGGTGACGACTTTCATCATACATATCATTGAAGTAGGCTATAGATTTTTGTAATCTTAATTTTTTAATGAAAGAAATTTAGACCTTACTTTATAATAATAATTGTTGAAGAAGATATCAATCTCGGAAATTAAAATAAGAAAAGGTCCGTGAGTGTGATATTATTATGGTAATCACTTTCTTAGGAGTTAGGATTATATGTATTATTATTTATCTATCAGCTTTTAGAAAAGGTGTGAGCTTGATAAAAATATCTTCTTCGGTTTTGGAACTGTTCGATTTGATTTGGACCGATAGAATTCGAGTGTAATGAGAGGTTTGATTTTGATGGGCTTTTCAGCCGAAAACTAACCCAGGCCCATTCAAATAAAATACGTTAGCTAAGCTGAACAAAACTAAAGCTAGCACTGGACATTTGTTACTAGTTGAGGTCTCTATTAATAGTCTCCTTTACAATTGTTAACTTGTGTGGACTTGGTCTTATAGATAAATCCAACTTGGGAAATTTTTGGAGAGTCCTAGATCAATGATATAATCAGTTTTAAGCTTCTAAACCAGTACTTATGTGTTCAATATGGGAGAAAAATAAGAAACGGTTAATAAATCTTTTGGGGGAAGTTGTCTCTCATCCCCTGTGAAAGAAAGAGTAAAATGATCGGAATTTTCTCATACTTAACCCTTGACAAAGATTGTTGAAAATATTTTCTCATTTCAAGTGACCTTGTATTTCCAAATACTTGTTAGTTGTCCACATGCATTCTTCATTGTCACTTTGTTTTCCATATTCGATTGACAAATACTATTGGATTCGAATCTGCAAGATTATGATTCAATAGTATACAAATCTGACAATACAATACAAATTAATTCATATGCTAGATTGAATACACCCCCCTTAATTACATTTTTCAATTATTCCACGTCAGAGTCATAATTTTGCATAGGAGTAGACAACGGGGAATTTGGGACAAGATTATGTGAGAGTAAAAATGGGACAAAAATTTGGAAAAAACAAATATGTGTCCTACCAATATTGTACATAGAATATAGGACGAGAATGGGACATAAATATAATTTCCGCCACCTAATAACATACAATATTAAAAATTACAATTTTTAAAAAATACGCTGACCAAAATATTACATTTGAAAAAATGTGCCTAATTTTTACTTTTGCATGCATGAAATATCTACAGTTTCATATATTTATAGGCACATCTCATTCTTTGATTAAGCTCTTGGAGATGAAAAATAACTAAAAAGGTTTATGGAAATGTGATGAAGTACATATGATGTTGAAAACAAACAAACAACTTTCGGTGAAGAAGACTAATTACAATTTTTGGTATTCAAAAAAAAAATAAAAATGTTTTTTATTTTATTTATTGAACTTACAATGAAATTGCTTGCCACATACAAACAAAGAAAAAAAAAACTACAAATAATAATAAAGAAGATTAAAAATCTTCTCAAAAATAGTTGTTGCGTCTTCTGTTGATTCACTATCGACGTGTTTAGATATATATGCATGCATGAAATCAATTAGGTTAATTAATCTTAGGATTAGAATAATAACTAATAACAATAATGTATATTAATGTTGAGAGAAGTATTGAACTTGGAGTTGATTGAAGGTCTTCCAACATCTAAACATTTCCATCTTCAACCTCTAATTCCACCAATTTCTCGATGATAACATCCGATGCAATACTCACAACATCCGATAAGTTTCTAAATTATATGCAAAAAAAAAAAAAAAGGTGAGTCAAATCAAGAATGTCTTGGTTTAATTAGTGTTTTAGGAGATTTTTGTTGTTTTAAGTATAATTAGATGATATTTTGATGACAAAAAAAAAAAAAGTTAGATTTTCCTTTTTCAATGATTTTTTTTTTTGATATGACTATATTTGTATTCAGACTGGTTTTCTATTTATTAAAACGTAATTAAATGGATGATAATTTATATTTTAAATTATAAAAGATAATAATAATAAGTTCATATATATAGTTTGTGTGTCAAAATCTAAAAAATCATCTGAAATGAGACAGAGAAAATAGAAACATAAACTTACCCTTTACTAGAATCGAACATGAGTCCAACAATATCTCTAGCTTCTTGAATAGCCCAGCTAAACCGTTTGATTTGATCATCAGTCAATCGCGCTCTATCGATCATAACATCGAGTTCCGAAGGTTTGATGTCGAAAAATATCGGTATGACCTTCATCTTCGACTCCATCATAAGAGCAAGCTCATAAAGACAGCAATACGAATTACCATATAGTTAGGTGAGAAAACGGCTACCGCGATTTTCGAATTAAGAATTGCTCCGTCGATACCATCAAAAAGCTTGTCTCCGGGTTTCATAGTCTTGTAATCCAAGAACGGACGTATGTTACGGGCTTTGAGGTTTTCGTAGAGCAAAGTTGCTAAGTTTCTCTTTGTGTCGGCTCCTCTATGGTTGATGAACACATCATGCAAAGCTTTAGGTTTAGTTGATGATGACGATGATGAGGAAGAAGAAAGAAAATTAAGATCAAAGAGTTTGTTGCTTAGTTGATGAATGCTTTTGGATTGTTTTATGAAGCCAAAAACCTTAGAGATCATGATTCTTAGTGCGTGAGTAAGTGTTGGTGTAACTATATAGGCATATTACGTATTGGTATATATATGTATTGAAGGTTTTTGAAGTATAAATGTCGTGGATCAATGGGCTTGAATGAGAGAAGAAGAGAAGAAGAGAAGAAGAGAAGAACAGAAGAAGACAAGAAGAGAGGTTGAAGGAGGAATGTTTAAGAGACGTTTTCCCGGTCAAGAATATTAGTTCTCAATATTTTTCATGACTTCAATTCTTTTTTTTAGCAGGTAGTTTCTCTCTAAAATTATTATAATTAGTTTTCACATGCAGTTAATTATTTATTGATATGCATGTGAATAATTTAAAACATATAAAAATTATATATTAATGTACGTATATTTGATTTTGAAATTAACTATCCAATTTGTATATTACACTATGTGTACCTAGATTATAAATTATGACCTGCACAAATGATATATTATTATTACGTTAATTTACAACATATATTTTCTCATACTATTTGTTTTATAAATGCTAATATATTAGCAAAATAACAGACTCGTAATACAAAATATGTACGTTATTTACTTAAGTTATAATAAAAATTAATGATATATAGGTTGTATCCTAAACCTCATGAGATATAGAATAGTTAAAGCATTANCCTGCACAAATGATATATTATTATTACGTTAATTTACAACATATATTTTCTCATACTAATTTGTTTTATAAATGCTAATATATTAGCAAAAATAACAGATTCATAATACAAAATATTTACGTTATTTACTTAAGTTATAATAAAAATTAATAATATATAGGTTGTATCCTAAACCTCATGAGATATAGAATAGTTAAAGCATTAAAAATGGTAATTTAGATAAAAATTCGCATATTTTAAAAAATGGACAAAAAGGAGTGTTCTTTTGAAAAGGGTATTTTAAATTTTTCTTCATTTCTTTGGTCAAGCCACATAATTTAGTTTTGTACCTTTTTATTTGTGTATAAGTTAAAATTTTGTTGACAAGTAGTGAAGATGTTAAAAATAGATGCAATGATTCGGTTCCGAATGGTGACATGCGGTTTACGGCGCGGAATCAACGGATTGCGGTTTGCGGTGTGGTTGAAATAGTAAAAACGCATACTGCGGTTTAGATGCGGTTTATAAAAAAATAGTGTAAGTAAGTGCGGTTTGTGATAAAACGTGAATGGTAATCAAAAACAAAAAAATTTAGTGTTCACCATTCAACCCCTAAGTATTTTTATTAGACCTGTTGAATGTAGGTGTGATTAGAAGAAAGAAGAATAAGAAAGGTGATGAAGATCGATGTTATGTTTTAATGTATGAATAAACAAAATACCTTAATCACGACATTAATTCGGAAAAGATAAAACCTAAAAAGTACCATTCAAATATAATATATAACACGGTTCAACTTATGATATTCTTATATACACAAATAACAAAAATGATATAAAGTATTTTTTAATACTTAAAAGAAAAACTTAGATAACACTTAAAACATCACTTGTTTACATATTTGTACACTATAAAAATACTTTATTTTGTCTCAAATATAATTTTTCATATGCAATTCCGTCTTATTCCCTATTGAAAATCAAAACATATCTCAATGAAAATATTTGATTTATATTATTATATAAGACGAAGGGAAATTGTATATATGTATCCCTACTTTTACTTATACAGAATATATGAATTTCAGATATTGTAAGCACATCTCGATTTTCTTTTAACAAGATCTTGGAGATTAAAAACAAACAAAACTAAAAAAAGGTTTTTGGAAATGTGATAAAGAAGATGTAACTTTCTGTGAAAAGACTAAGCAATTTTTGTTTCTTAATNAATAGTAAAAACGCATACTGCGGTTTAGATGCGGTTTATAAAAAAATAGTGTAAGTAAATGCGGTTTGTGATAAAACGTGAATGGTAATAAAAAACAAAAAAATTTAGTGTTCACCATTCAACCCCTAAGTAAAATATTAGACCTGTTGAATGTAGGTGTGATTAGAAGTAAGAAGAATAAGAAAGGTGATGAAGATGTTATGTTTTAATGTATGAATAAACAAAATACCTTAATCACGACATTAATTCGGAAAAGATAAAACCTAAAAAGTACCATTCAAAAATAATATATAACACGGTTCAACTTATGATATTCTTATATACACAAATAACAAAATTGATATAAAGTATTTTTTAGTACTTAAAAGAAAAACTTAGATAACACTTAAAACATCACTTGTTTAATTACATATTTGTACACTATAAAAATACTTTATTTTGTCTCAAATTTAATTTTTCATATGCAATTCCGTCTTATTCCCTATTGAAAATCAAAACATATCTCAATGAAAATATTTGATTTATATAAGACGAAGGGAAATTGTATATATGTATCCCTACTTTTACTTATACAGAATAAATGAATTTCAGATATTGTAAGCACATCTCGATTTTCTTTTAACAAGATCTTGGAGATTAAAAACAAACAAAACTAAAAAAGTTTTTTGGAAATGTGATAAAGAAAATGATGTAACTTTCGGTGAAAAGACTAAGCAATTTTTGTTTCTTAATAAAAAATAATAATATTATACTATTTATTGAAATTACAAAGAAATTTCTTGCCACATACAAGAAAAGGAAAGAAAACTACATATAACAAAGGAGATTAGCTAGAAATCCTCAAAAACAAACAAAAAGAACAAAAATTGTTGCCTCTTTGTGTCATCTATTTATATGTTGATGAGATACATATTTGCATGAAAGAAATCAATTAAATTAAATAATCTTAGGATTAGANTCTTGCCACATACAAGAAAAGGAAAGAAAACTACATATAACAAAGGAGATTAGCTAGAAATCCTCAAAAACAAACAAAAAGAACAAAAATTGGTTGCCTCTTTCTGTGAACTATTTATATGTTGATGAGATACATATTTGCATGAAAGAAATCAATTAAATTAAATAATCTTAGGATTTAAAAAAAAAAAAATGATATTGTGAGAAGCATTGGAGTTGATTTTAAAGCTCTTCCAACACTTAAATATTTCCACCTTCAACCTCTAACTCCACCAATCTCTCAACAATAACATCCGAAGCCATTTTAACAACCTCAGATAAGTTCCTAAAATATACAAAAAAAACCCGAAAAAATGGTGAGTTACATCAAAAATTTAAAATACAAGAATAATTTTGATTAGAAACTTAATTATATAAACGTAACTCACCCTTTATTGGAATCGAACGCGAGTCCAACAGTATCTCTAGCTTCTTGAAGAGCCCATTTAAACCGTTGGATATCATCATCAGAACATCGAACCCTCTCGATCATAACATCGAGTTGTGAAGGTTTGATGTCATAAAATATGGGTATGACCCTTTTCTTGGACTCCATCATAAGAGCAAGCTCATGAAGACAGAAATACGAATCACAATAGTTGGGAGAAAAAACAGTTACCGCGACTTTAGAAGTGAGAATCGCCTCGTTGATATGATCAAAAAGCTTATCTCCGGGTTTCATGTTCCTACAATCCAAGAATGGACGTAAGTTTCGGGCTTTGAGGTTGTCGTAAAGCAAAGTTGCTACGTTCCTCTTCGTGTCGGTCCCTCTATGGTTGATGAACACATCATGCAAAGATTTTGGTTTGGTTGATGATGATGAGGAAGAAAGAAGATCAAGATCGAATATTTTGTTGTTAAGTTGAATGCTTTTAGATTGTTTCATGAAGCCAAAAACCCTAGAGATCATGATTAATCTTTTTTGTGAGTTTGGATCGTTGAGATGATGAGTATGTGTAGGTAGTAGGTATATGTATTTGTGTATATATATAATAAGAGTTTGAAGTATAATTGTCGTGGATTAATGGGCTTGAATCAGAGAAGAAAACGAGAGAGGAGAGAAGTGGTGGAGTTTGAACAAAGCATAAGAGGAATGTTTAAGAGACGTTGTCCGGGTCAAAAGAAATAAAGTTCTCAACATATTTTATAATTTATTTTTGAAGAAAGCATTTAGTTAATTTCTCTCTATTTACTATAACTAGTTTTGACAGGGAATATATTTTAAATTATGCATACTACCCCTACTAGGCTACTATGTAAATTTCTGACGTGCGAATTATCGTGATAATATATAGTACAAAGAAATTTTTCCAATAAGATTGATTCATATAACTCTAAAATAACTAATTAATATATATTCTTGTCATCTGATATATGAATATTTGTGGTTTGACATGTACTTAATTAGTCGTAAACATATAATAAAACTTTTTACTGAAATAAATAAAATCCAATATTCTACGTCATATATATTAAAAATTAATACCCACTAGTTCAAATTAATAAGTATAATATATATGATTTGAAGAGTATTAAAAATTCTATAACTCTCTATATATGAAATATATATGCACTACCTAAATTGGGTGCATTGATTTACTGTTTAACTTGAGTATGATAAATTAAAAAATTAATTGACAAGTAGTAGAAGATATTAAAAGTATATATAAACTTAATATAGCATATGATTTATAGAGTATTACATAATCCACTAACTTAATTGGTTGCATTGATTTACTGTTTAATTTGTGTATAATTAAGAAATTACTTGACAAGTTGTAGAAGATGTTAGAAGTATACACAATAATTCTAAGTAAAATATTAGGCATGTTGAATGTATAACGATAAGAAGAATGAAGAATAAGAAAGTTAAAAACAGCGTAGTCATTGAAATAGGTTTGACCATTTCCCGTCAAAGAAGCTGCTTGAACTTTCCTCTCCTCTTTTACGAGGTTAATTAAATAGTAAAACACGTACTTTTTTTTGTTCTTTTGCTTTTTTAATATTATTATCATACAATATGGCTAACGTAAAGAGAGCTTACTAAAATAAAATTAGTTATGTCAAGAGAAGCAAATAAATAGTTAAAAACTAAGACTAATGTACGCTAAAATGTTAATTGATGAAACTCGATGATTATATATCTTATTATCTTGGAGGGATCGGAGGGGATCACAAATACTCAGCTTCTCATACTTTTAATTACATATATCCCTTTTCCTAATTACATCTATATATCCATTCTTTTTTCGTCCATTCAAAAAATATATCAATCTTTATCCAACAATGAATTTAAGAATTCAGGGTTTAGAATATGGGTTTAGGGTTAAAACCCAAAAATTCTAAATGCTAAAAAAAGTTTTTAACCCTAAACTCCTAAAATATAAACCATTAAGCTTTAAAACTTAAATCAAATACTTTTTTTTAACGCTCAATCACATTTAGATTCAAATGAATGGGTCAAACCTAGTTACAAGAGAAGAGGTGAGCCCAATAGGACCCCAATACAGAGAGATGAGCCCAATAGGGACCCCAATACAGAAGAAGGCAAAAGTCCGAATAAACTTAAATGAAACAACAATAAAACGCATCAAACTGGGCTCGAACCCAGACGGTGTCACATGCACAACACTAACACAACCACTAGGCTACAAGTCCCGGACAAATCAAATACTTATTAAACACTAAACCACAATCCTACAAAATTTCATATATAAATCCTAAATTTTAAAAATCTAAATAAAAAGTGGGTATATGTAATTAATGAAAGTGCGTATATGAGAAATGGGTATTTGTGAATTATTATTTTTTATCTTTTTGATATGAGATTCCTAATATATTCATTCGAGATGATGTTGAGAAATGGTTATTGTGAGATGGTGTTCATTCAAAGTATTTTGGGTATTTCAAACACATTTTCGTTTGCAATGTATTAGATTAATTATCTTATATTTATTGACCATTTCATTTGAGGTAGAGTGTAAAAGAGAAATTTTAATTTTTTTTACATCAATTTCGATAATAATTAAATTGTAAATAATTAAAATAACATATATGTAAATCCTAATAACCAATTGGTAAAACCGAGAAAACATAAATGTTTTAAACTCCATGTGTTTTACTTTAGAAGGATGTTTTAGAATTTATTTTATTTTAGCAACCACATATTTAAAAATCATATCCAATTTGGAGATTAGTTGTTCACATAAATAAATTCTAAAGATCTTATACATACTGACTAGACTAAGTAATCTGTTTTAGATTTTAAATCACGCTGGATAAAGAACAAAGTGAATGATGGAAAACATCTTCAAAGTTCACTAAATACTTCCACCACAACATTGAATGCGAACTATCGCCTAGTTCTTGGATAATCTTCACTAGTTCCAAACAATTAATCTCTCTGAAAACAATTACAAAGTATCTCCTACTCGAGTATAATTGTCATTGCCCATATGGTTTCAAATTCGAGATGTTGTGGAGATAGTTTTCTACTAATTCATTTCCCGCCAAAGAGTAAATTTCGTTCTTCTTGACCGTATATCCAACTATGTTCAAAGATTAAATCGGTATTTTTTCCATGAGTCATCTATCTTACAATATATATTTCCGGACTCATGAAATCATGAATTAAATCCTCTATCCGATCATAACTACTTAGACTTGTGCCTCTTCTATGCGAAACATTTACTGTCTGCAAATTTTAAAATCTCCACGGTGACAAATTTCACCCCTTATAATTTTTTTTTTTAACTGACATTTTTAGGTTTCTATGTAAAATTAATTAGTTTTTAAATTATTTTTTATTGGTTTTTTATGTCTTTTTATTGGTTAAATTATGCATTTAGAATCAATAATAGAACATTTTAAAATTATTAAAAAGATAGAGCATAAGTGGTTTTAATTTGTATGAAAAAAATCTAACACATCCAATAAAACAAAACAGAGGGAATGTCAATTATTTTATAAACCAAAAATAAGAATGGATCAAAATCTTTCCTAATTCTTGAAATCAACTGTTGGTATTTGGTAATAAGGCATTCAAAAACAAATCATACATCACCTTTGTCAAGTGAATGAACTTTGTTAGTCAAAATGCTTCTTGCTACTTGAAATAAGAGTTATAATAATTAACGTGTAATACTGTACTTGAATTATTTTTGTTGAATCGAAGGTCGAGGAGGGGATCAAATCATACTCGTTTGGATCAACTTAGAATATACCAATCATATTTTTTTCATGGAAAAAGAACAATTAAATATGTATGAAACACACAAAAGGTCCATATAAAAAGACATGAGATTGTGTTGTTTTCTAAAAATGGTCTCTATATATTATTATAATGAATAATTTAGCCGACAAAGGTTACAATCTTTCCACAAATACGCTGAGAGCATCGAATTACGGTAGGAGACAAGAAAGCATTTTGATTTTGATTTTGTTTTGTTCTATTCACCACGCATGGACGAATTGAATATTAGTCATCGTTTCTCGTTAGATAACATAAAAGACGTAGTTTTCTCATTGAACTAACTAGTTCTCAAGAACAAGATGAAAGTGAAGACTAGAGTCTTGTCCTTTGAATTGAAGACAAAGACAAGAACTTGATGACAAAAGATATACATAAGTCTTGGGCCAAATTAAACTCGACAAAGCCCATGTAGCTATGGGTGTTTTGGGTATCCGTTCGGTTCAGATTCGATTATGGTTCGTATTTTTGGTTCTTCGGATTTTATGTTTCCGATACAAATAATTCACCATGGAACCAATGTATATTTTTTTCGGTTTGATTGCAATTCGGTTCTGGTTTGAATCTTTGGTTATTCGGGGTAACATGTTTCAGATATATAGAATTTACGATGGAACTAAAATATATTTCGTTTTGATTCGATTTGGGTCGGATATTTCGAATTTTTGTTTTGTAACCGATTCCACATATAAAAATCATACTCAAAAGCAAACTGTACTTTGATAACCAAACAAAACCAACATACTTCACTATAGATTAACTCAATAATTTGATTAACATTGTACCTATATACTTCACTATAGATTAACTCAATAATTTTATTAACATTATTAGTATAGATCGACTGATTAAATGGCTAACTTAATGTACTTAACTTCGACCATGTGATATCTAGCGATTAAAATGACAAACCTTGACCTAGATCTTCAACTTTGACTATGCAATAGTCCAAAGATAATCAGTGACGTGGACTTACATAATTAAACAAATAATTCTATGCAATTATGCGAGTGACGGTGGCTAAACCGTAACCTAAGCGGGTTTAAACCCAATCCCGGTTTAAACCATACACGTTTTGTTTACTTGATCAACCGTTAGATCTTGAAGCATTTAATTTGACTTTACAAAGACAGTGTTAATGTTATCAAACGCATTCAATTCTATTTTTTAAATTTACCTTTTGCTCTTTTAAATATCTTCGTCATTAATATTTCTAATGTACGTTTCTTTTCTTATTAAAATTAAAAATCACTCGAATAATTAGAATAATAATTGAAAATTTTAATTTCTTACAACAATATTATCTTATGCTCATTCTGTTAAAAATGTTATTTTAACTATATCCACATATATTAAAAGTTTTATAATACTTTTTATATAATTATTTAATTGTTCATTTTTTCATAAAGTTCAAGATTAAACTATGAAATTATTGCTAAAAATTACATAAAAAATATAAAACAACACCTTTTAGAAAACAAAATAGTTAATCTAAAACATCTCTCTTTGTAAAACGAAAAAAAAAAAAAATTTAAATACATTCAAATTTTAACCATGTCACTCCCCCAAAATTTATTAACTACAGAAAAAAATTATGATTTNAAAAAAAAAAAAAAAAAAAAAAAAAAAAAAAAAAGAGAAATAAATTATGCATTTTATTAATAAATGTGAAAGTAGAACTATTAATAGATGTGAAAACATCTAAAACGACACTTGTAGAAGAACAGCTCTTAACTTAATTTTTTTTCTCTTTTAAATTAAATATGTTATAGAAAAATAAATAAAATATTTAATACTATTACGAAACTTCTGTAGTCAATGAAATATAATAGACTGTTGAGTTACTTATTGGTTTCCGTAATAAAAAATGTTTTAAAATAGAGAAAAGTTTTGATGAAAAAATCAGTCTAATTAAAGAACTTTAATTATCAAACACGTTATTACCCCTTTAATTAACCCGAAGATAAAGCTAAGAAAACCCCACCTGCATCATGTGCAACGGTCCTAATTATTTATTAATATGCATATAGTACCTACTTAACTTTAACTATACTAAATTGTTTTATTTTTTAAAAAGGAAAAAAATCACCGTTCGATATTTAATTATTTATTCATTTAATAACTAAGTAAAAAAAAAAAATGTATTGTTTTGGTCATTTCGTTTTCTTTATTCAGTCACAAGTCTCTTGACATTTTCTTCTATTTAATTACTCATCAAGAAACGAAACAACTTCAAGAGAAAGAGAAAGAGAAAGATCACAAGAAGAAAAAGCTCTGAGCAAAATCAAGAATGGCTTCAAAACTTGTGATCGTCATTGTCTTCATTCTTGATCTAATCGCTGTTGGATTAGCCATTGCTGCTGAACAAAGAAGAAGTGTTGTAAGAATCTTATTTCATTACTGTTTCATTCCTTCTTCTCTTTCAGATTCTTGTTCTAACTGAAGTCAAATCTTGTTCTTGGAATAGTGTTAAGAGTTTAGAAATTGAATTAGTTGTGACTTGTGAGTTTTATGTCAAAAAATCTGTGTCGGTGCGATCTCTTGTCGTGTAAGGTTCCTCAGATCTGATTCAAGAATCATGTTTCTTGATCCATGTGTATGAGTTTGGTTCAAGATTTAGATTATAGCTTACTACATTGTTGAATTCTAAGGCTAGATCTCAATTTAATGGTTTCTTGTTGTAGATGTAGAGAAAATGGTTGAATAATTTATGTTATTTGTTTGGTTTGTAGGGTACGGTTGTGCCGGATAAGGAGAAGGTATACGAGTATTGTGAGTATGGTTCAGACATAGCTACAAGTTATGGAGCCGGTGCATTTGTGCTTCTCTTGACTAGTCAAGTCATTATCATGGCGGCTAGTCGATGCTTCTGTTGCGGCAAGGCTCTTAACCCCGGTGGTTCTAGAGCTTGTGCCATTATGCTCTTCATCGTTTGCTGGTATGAAACTTTATAACATACCAATCTTAACTCGGTTTCATGAATTTGGACTGATCCATGGTTTTGGTGGCAGGGTGTTTTTCTTGATTGCTGAGATATGTTTGCTCGCGGCATCAATCAGAAACGCGTACCATACTAAGTACAGAAAGATGTGGAATATCGAAAGCCCTCCGAGCTGTGAAGTTATCCGTAAAGGAGTGTTTGCAGCTGGTGCTTCGTTTTCGCTCTTCACGGCTATTGTCTCTCAGTTCTATTACATCTGCTATTCTCGTGCTCGAGAAGATTACCAAAACCCACCTTACTAGTGTGAGTTCCAGACAAGAAAGCCTTAAACAGCTTGTCCATTTATCCCCCTCACTGATCAATAGGATGTTAAAGATTTGATGATGTTAGTGTTTGCTTCTTGCTTGTATTTGTTAAGCTTTTGAATCACATTGCCTTGTGATGTATAAATTCTTATATTAATATAGACAGCTTTTCTACATTATTCGGAATCTAAAGATGGTTGTTACAACAAAGTTTTATACATTTTAGAGCTCATAGCCTGGAAACAGAGCTTGACTTGGATCGTTCATGTCGAGAAACATGTACGCCATTCCTCCAATACCTTCGAAGAGAGACAAGGGTCTATCTCCTCCATGCATTTCACCTTCTGAGATAAGCTTCTCTGATTTACCGAGTAGGAAAGCTGCGAAAGCCTTTGCTCGGTACAAGTACTCTGGTTTTCCTGTTAGCCGGTATAGAGAAAGAAACACGTATGTGTTTCCACTGATACCGTGACAGATTCCTACTCGTTTCAGCAATCCACGGTTCCACACAACTTCTCCTGCCTCCATTGCCGCCTCTACAAATTCCTCCGTCCCGAAAATCTGACAATAGCCAGAGATGAGTTCTGCATTGTAGTTTTACTGATAAAAGCGATTGATGAAATGTTGTTATTACCTGAGCTGCCTTCACGAGTGTGAGAGCAACACCAGGAGCACCGTGACACCAATGAACAAGGCGGTCTGATTCGCTTCCTTCACTAGACAGGTAATTTCCACTCGGGAAACGGTTTTGAATCATATAGCTTAGTGTACCTTTAATATCTTGGACTTCACCTGGTTCAAGTTCCATATGCATCAGAACATGCATGATCCCGGCTAAACCGTGTGCAGCACCCCAATACCTCTTCCCGTGCCATCCGTACATTAATGGACACTTTCCTCTTCTCCCCAGTTGTCTTCCTGCCATGATGATTTCCTCAACCACAGGTGTCTGAGGATATTAATAAAGATATCAGATGGTTCATTCACCAATTTTTGAAATTTCTTGAATCAAATAACCAAAAAAAAGCTTTTACCATCCTTGCAGACGATACACAGTTTTTCCCGATATGTTTATTCAAGAACAAGCATGTCCACAAGTATCCTGCTCTACCATAAAGCAACTCGTATGGCAAATCACTAGGAAGCCTAATCTGTTACGTAACGACAAGTCAATGCATCAAACTTCTGAATCCTATTTGCACAAGAGCAAAAGAAACATGAAGATTTACCTCACGGAAACGGGTTAAGTAACGATCCTGCAATTGTTCATCACCATTATACTTTGCTGCAACAGCACCAAGAGCACAAACACCAGCATGACCGCATATAAACGTCACACGCCTGATTACAAAACCACACTCATTACCTCGAAAACAAATACACTTAATGAAATGTCTATTATAAGAAAGGTTCTTTACTCAGAATCTCTTGAAGCTACTTCACAAGCCTCAACAATCTCTAAACAAAGCTTCAAATCATTTACATTTCTTGTGACACTATAGGATTTGAACAAGAGGTAAGCTGTTCCGAGAACTCCGGTATACAAAGTNCGAGAACTCCGGTATACAATAGTCTCGAACACGTTTTCCAGATCGGTCCCATGTCTCCAACACTACCTGAAAGAATTTGCAATTTCAGTATTCACAAATTCGATGATTATCACAGAAACATAACCTTACAAAATTAGATTCAAGATTTCTAAAATCCGTTAAACTCAGTTACCGTATCTTTGATTCCTAGAGCATATCTCTGAAGCTTGTCGGAGAATGATTTGTACGGAAGTGAGAGCAGTTTCGTCAGCGAATCTTTAGCTTCGGAGACAGCTTCCTCGTCTCCTCCGCCGGAGACTACCGGTACGAATTCCGGCAACTGATTTGGGAAAAATCGTTCTCCCATCTCTCTATCTAACGAAGCGGTTACTGTAGAAACGAGGAAGTGACAGATCGTTGGAGTTTATGATTTCGTAAAGCTGATGCTGGTCCAGTGGTCCTTTTGTCCCAACTAAACCGAAATAAGTCATCGCACTTTACAAGGATTGTTTCCTTTTGATCAGAAAAATAGGGATGGTTTAATTCGATTCCAAACTATTAAAGAATTACCTTCACTCTTACACATCGACATTTTTTTTTTT
>OVAF01001161.1:0-22655 GCA_900406245.1 Odontarrhena argentea | reverse complement strand
TAGAGAGAAAGAAAAGAGAGAAGAAGAGTGAATATTGAATAATGAGACTGACTTGAGACAACGTTTATATAAAAAGAACTTTGGATATATGGTTCCTATTTTTTATGGCAATTCATTGATTTTTTACTTTTTGGTTTGTCAGAAAAGTTTGATATAGCTTCAGTATATGTTATCTATAAGAGTTGGGAACAGAAATAAACATGTCCACAAATTTTCAATCATGTGTGATTCATGACAAGAATATATGTAAATCTGATTTGCATTTATAAAAAGTGGTCACATATAATGAATTCTGTTAGATTATAATTAATTGTTAGCATAATTGACATGATCCTCACTATCATTTGTACACATATCTTATGAATATGTGTTGGGTTTACATATATTTGTTATTATAATTACTTAAACGATTTGATGCAAGGATATTTTAACTTCATATTATAAAAAACAAGAAGAAGAAAAAAGAGAGAGATAATATAGTATATATTCTCCATAAAAATTCTAAAAACTTATCATCTTTTTTTTTTCTTACTGAAAACCTTAGATAAATTTAGAGAAGAAAAGTTTTTTGGATGTTATAATAAATTAGGTTTTCCATTTATTAATTTTCCCAACAACACACAACTTTAAAACGATTGAACTGCCTGGTTTCTATTTTAGCTACTTTGGTTCTTATTAAATACTTAAAAGTGGTGGTTCTACAAATGTTGGAATAAAGACAACAATTATAGAAATTCAATTCAAAATTCATTTATAATTCTAATTTTGACATTTTTAAAAAGAAAAAGCTAGCTACTGCTTTTTAACAAAATCAGGACATCAGTTTGATTTTCAATAGTGATTAAATATATCCTTAAAAAAAAATATTAAAGAATTTTAATTTATGTTCCAAAATTCGGTTTTGAGAAATGTATATAGTACATTAGTTTTCATTAGTTTTTGAGTTTGGATGTGATATGTTGGTTTTGAGTTAAACATATTTACCATTTACCATTAGGCTATAATGATAGAAACAATATAATAATATCACGAGGATTGATGAATCATTCAGACATTCACAACCAATTATGGAAAAGAAAAGGGGTCATGATACATTTATGAGATATACCTAAACTCTAAAATAGGAAAGTTATTAGGCAAAATGGGTTCATTACAAACGTTACAAGTTAGGTGTATACTCTTAAGTTTTTTACATGTACGTACACGGGATGATACTATTTATAGATCTAAGTTAGAGGGAAACAAAATGGCAATCTCTCTCAAGGACCAGCTTTAATTTCTCTCTTTCTCTCTCGTGCTAAAATGTTAGAGACAGAAAGAGAAGTGTGTGGTCCTGTCATGGTGATCATTCAATGTTGCTTAATCAAACTTAGTTGATGCCACACCCAATAAATTTGAAAGCCTCTGTGTGTGGTAACCTCGTAATCATCATAATGTAATCTAATGAGATCCCATGTAATGTAAGTTAATCATCAAAAATACGTTTCATGATTTAGAAAAATTAATTCAAACTTAATTATGTGACTTGCTAAGTTTCCATGAATAGTATATGGTCCATTATGATTTCTTTTTCGGTGTTCGTTTGTTTGCTTTTTCTTTAATCAACAATTGTAATATACATAAACCTAGTTCGATTACAATTTTAACGCAAACCAATAGACTACAAATCGTGGTAGACTGGTAGGCGTTCGCGTGTTTATCTATTTCATATGTTATAAACAAGTTAGATTAATAGCACACCAAAAAAAAAAAAACAAGTTAGATTAATAAATAAAAGGTGATTTTTTTTTTTAATAATAAATAAAGAGGTGTGCCAATTCAGGCGACATTGAGACCACAAAGCATGAAGACAACATAAGAGAAGAGATCTAGCTAACCACATTAAGAATGTATATATGTTTAATTAATAATTAACATTTCAAGAGAACCATAAACAAGTACTGTCTTTGTGTTCCCTATTATGTAGGTAGACTGAGACGACATAAGTTGGTGAAGAGCTTGAATAGGTTTTAATCCAAGTCTAGAGCTTTTAGATAGCATCCTATAAAATTTGCCAAAACTTTCTTAGACAAACAAAAGGAAAAGAAAAGATTGCTAGCTCTACTAATTACTCTTATAGTATAATTTCTTTAAATTAATTCTCAATAGATTAATCTATGGTTAATTAATAATTTTTCTTGGTCTCAAATTTAATTTATGAACCAAGTAATATTTCTATAAATTAATATCTCGATAAATTAAAAATATATCATTGTCCCAACGTTTTTAATTTATAGAGATTTTACTTCAATATGTGAAAGAATTCTAATCACATAGATACAAAATATAGTTCGCATACAACTTTGGGCTTTACATGACAAGTCTACATCTCTCTGACTCTCTCCCACTATATACTAAACACATTTTAACTAAGATCCTATAAATAATAAATAGCCTGTCTAACGTTTATACTTATATGTAGTTATACAGACAAGTAACTGAAAAAAAAAAAATACATACATATATAGGATTTTATATTTGTGCTGATCTTCAAAATGGAAAATCGGTATTCGATGAAAAACGAATTACCAAAGTTGTTGGATCTGATATATATATAATAGGGGAATTATCAAAATTCACATTTTGAAGTGTAAGTTTTAAAAATATCATGATAAGTTTTATTTTCCAAAAATATCACTAAAAATCTAGGTTCCAAAACTAAACTCCAAGTGCTCAAAACTAATTAACCCCTCAAAACTAAATCCTAAATCTATATTAGTGAATCCAAAAAAAAAAAAAAAAAAATTAAACTCTTAAAAAATTATTAAGTGTTTGTGGTATCTTTGGAAAGCAATACATTAAGTGATATTTTTGAAAATAACACTTCAAAGTGTGGTATTTTATGAACTTTCTCTATATATATATGTAATATATATTAATTAAGGTTATGCGATTTATTGGTAAACAAATTTTAATGGATATAAAAGCATGAATAGGTTGATTCAATCCCAATAAGCCAATAGAGGTTCAATAAACGATCATTTAGTTTATATGAGGTCAGTAATGTCTACTTCTCATATTGGAAGAACTTACAAAATGATAATCACATTATCGTTAATAGACTTCATTATATTATTATCTATGTTAAGTTTCATAGGCATCCAACTAAAAATCAATTGACCATTAGTGGAGAGGTCCAATCCCCTTTTATATTACTTAAGTCCCTTACATCTTTCCGATGTGAGATATTTCCAATACTCCCCCTCGAGATAATGGTCCGTCTAACCATTAATCTCGACAATATCCAATTTTCGGATTAGTTTCGGGTTAGATCGTCCGAGCCTTCTTTGGACCGGATCGATTTCGGTTCGGGTGGGGGAGTGTGAGTTCATGCTCTGATACCATGTTAAGTTTCATGGACATCCAACTAAAAACCAATTGACCATTAGTGGAGAGGTCTAATCCCTTTATATATTACTTAGGTCCCTTACATCTTTCCGATATGAGATATTTTCAGTAATCTATCTATTTTAAACTACTAAAATGTTCATGATGGAGGACCTAGACATGTTACATATAGTTTTCTCACCAAAATCACTGAAATCAATCATTTCTTTGAAATCTTTACCATGTTGAGCTAATTTTCATTGGTTATACATTGCATTACTAATTTGAAAGCACGTTAAACAAAGAGATTCTCTAATGCATGTTTCAATTTTTTTTTTTTTTTCAAAATGAAAGTGTAATAAGTGTGTTACACACGTACGTGGATCTTTGTATCTAAATTTGGCACTTGTAATAAATTTAACCAAATTATTGGAATAGCTATTTTTTTTTTAACAAACCGACGGAAAAAAAAAAAAATTCTTGACAAACACAAACAAATCACAAAAAAATAGTGGTGGCCCCTTGAAGGGATTTAAAACCCCACATGGCTTTAAAAGCCCACAAAGTCTCAGAAACCCTAACAGCAACATTTGGTTTGGTTACTTAGAAGCAGTACCCTTTGCTTTGCCATTAAAGTCATAGTCATATGTACATATGCTTCGGAGATTTAAATGGCTTTTTTGGTGAAGGGACCATTGCATTAGCCTCCTTTCATTTTCTCTACTTCATGATCTACT
Organism: Odontarrhena argentea; assembly: GCA_900406245.1. Lineage (NCBI taxonomy): Eukaryota > Viridiplantae > Streptophyta > Magnoliopsida > Brassicales > Brassicaceae > Odontarrhena > Odontarrhena argentea. The sequence goes on along the minus strand of OVAF01001161.1, from coordinate 18,552 downwards.
CCTTTTCTTCCTTGCAACATCATCCACTACTCTTTTATCCATGTATCGTTACACGTTTTCCTACACAACTTTGTTCCTTCTTTGAATTTTTGATTTTTTTTGTCATCATAAAATGAAGTACTTAGGTTTTAGAAATTGTGATTAGCTCAACCGACATATATATTACTTTGTCACAAAAAATCAATATGGAATTTAGTCTCGAAATTTAAACAAAAAGGATCGAGAGAAAACTAAATTAAATTAAAATATTTTGAGTAGTGGCGGATTTAAAGCTAAATTTTGTATGAGACGTTCAATGTAAAAATTTCAGTTCATCTAATGACACCAAAGCATGTTAGCTTACCAATTGAAAAGAATTTTAGAATTTTATGTGGAGCACCTCGTGGAAATTCCGAACCTTCGATTCATCATCTTCTCCGATGTCTGGAGCACCTTGTCTCTTCCTCTCCGTCTTCCTCTGTTCATATTTTTTAGTCTCTCTGATCTAAAGAGATTTATTTAAATCTAAAATGTTCTGGTTTAAGAAAAATGACGTGTTTTTTAGTAGAGGAGATATTTAAGGTTGTACTCCACGAGGGAAAAAGAGTCCAAGATATAACTTGGAATAATCTTAAACATTTAATTATATAGTTGCATATATAGCATATATCTTTTAGATGAACTCTTCTAGGAGATCTTAGTCATTCTGAGTACTATATTGTGGAATATATTTTCGAGGCGTGATTAGTCTTATAGAAAATGACAAGTGTTATAGGCTACGTTAAACCTCCTATTTTGAAAGTACATGTACATGTGATATACATTTTGTCTTTTTTCCTTGATTCCAAATCGAATTCACCAAGATAATACATAATTTTTTTTTGAAATAATTAATTATTACATAAAAACGCATATATGTGCCATATATTAAAAAAATATACATCAAGAAAAGTGAATTTAATGATGTTTTTCGTAAACAAACTTTGCTCGGTAAGAGATAAATACTTTTGTTATTTTCTTTCTTCATATTCGATCCTACTAGCTAAATTGCGAATTGTATGTGTGTAGCATCTTTGACTAAACCTCCAGATACACATCACATATCAAAACCTAATACTTTAATTTCGTCAAAACTTACAACACATTTGATCGTAGTAGTTAATCTAGTAAATTTATTTAGACTATTCAAATTTCAAAGGTTAATCTTATAAATTATAATATCAGTACATCACTAACACTTACTTAACTTCTTTTGCAACTGGACATTATGTATAATTTCTTAAGGTTTTGTCTTTCTTATTTTGGTTTGCAATGTACTTATTCATTTGTAATGTATTTTGTATTAGTTATAATTAATTTGCTTTATTTAATTATGTTTTATGATTCTATTAATGTTAAGTACTTTTTTCAAAGGATTATAATTTTTTTTTTTTCTATTAGTAATATTTTTCCGATCAAAATTACATTTTCGAAAAATTGTTCTTTTTTTCTTGTTTTGTTATCGACTCAAAAATTTGATCTTTTAAGATAATTAAAAAGGCCATTTAAAAAAAAATATTGCTCAATTCTCTAAACTCTTTGGCTCGGTACTGTACTACTGGTGGTAGCTATGCAAGATTCTAAACAATCAAGGTCAAATCAAGATTGGTTAGGAATCATGAAAAGACCGGATTGGGNGTTTATTTTTTTTTTTTTTTTTTTTTTTTTTTTTTTTGTTAAATGATTGGGGTTCTCTTAGTTATAATCTCAATACACTAAATCATTAGTGAAAGTGTAAAAAGTTATTTACATTATGAGGGACAAGCATATCTATCTTGATTCTTGTCTCTTTCATAACATGTAACCTCACAAGCTATTGGCCTATAGTGTACATTCATTTATGGTGGTAAATAATTTTCTTTTAGCAAATTAGAAACAGACAATAGTTTCTGATACCACAAATGCAAGTGAAGTTAGAGAACAAGAGCCCACCAGTCTCTTTCAGATTTAACACTACTCTAGATTCTAATCAATGTCAACACAAAGAATCTTAGCTTTGTTAGAGACCATTTTTGTATAGAAACTTAGACTTAGACCGATAATATATAATTTTATCGATAAATAATAGATAAACTTTATTACAATGTTTTATAATTTTTTAAAAATTGATAGATGGGTTTGATTTTGATTTTATATGAAATTCTTTTTTTGTATATGGACCACCATTTATATTTTGAATTTTATAAATGGGGAAAGCATCTTTTTCAGATATAGCATTAACGATGTTAGATGTATGTGGAGGACCTTTCTCTATAGATTGTCACACATGTCTCCCGACCTCTTGTCAATTTCATTTTTTTCAAACATTTATTCTCTTATTCAATTTTTATTTTGATTTTAAGGAACAATTAAACAATACTAATACTATAAACACATCACGGTAAACTATAGTTTCTCTCTCTAAACTTCTTCGTCTTCGTTTTTCAAATTTCAAATACAGAAAGAAACAGATCTTTAGATCGTGTTTTAGTCCCGCGGTGGTGGCTCCCATAGCACCACCGCCGGTCTCCTGTCTCCTCTCTCCTTGCTTTTAGTTCTATTTTTAGTTTCTGTTGTTTGGTGACCGTCGGAGATCGTCGGACAAGTCACGCCGGAGCTCGATCTTGATGGTGGTGATGCCAGAGATATTCTTCTACGGTACCTCCGCCGAAGATGATAGCTTACATAGAGCCATATTTCTTGGACAACGAAACCGAGTCTCCCTCCTCCGCCGCCGCAACCGACGGTGTTGGCGTTTTCGAGTCGTGAAGCCACTCGCGGTGGTGAGACCAACAGGAGCCGAAGATATCGCCGGAGCCATCAAAGCGGCTTTAAGATCGGAGAAACTCACCGTGGCTGCTCGTGGAAACGGCCATTCAATCAACGGTCAAGCTATGGCTAAAGGAGGACTCATCGTTTTAATGTTCTTGGACGAGGAAGAGCAGGAGAAACCCGGCTATAAGAAATTCTCAGTCTCAGTCCCGGTAAAGCCGGATGAGTGTCAGTCCGACCAGGAAGCGAACAAAGCTGAAGGGACGAGGCCGTTCCGGAACGCACCGCAAGGTGGTGATGAAGTACTATTCTGAGGTTTATTTTCTTATCTTTAGGCGAGTAGTACTCTGGTGGTATTGGGATATATCGGAATGCTTCTGACATTTGTGCTGAGTTTTGCTTCATCCTTCGGTCGTTGAGTCAGTCGGACCTATTGTCCGTTTTAGGTTTAAGGACCGGACAGTGAAAACCGGAGATACAAGACCTTCTGATGATGCGCCTCTGGTGTCGATACTATTGGACAAGTTCTACACTCTGATCATAAGGACCAATAGCTTGGAACTGATTTGAACATCAGCATAGGTTTTGTTTTCTTTTGTGTTAGTAGTTGTTTCGAGTCTATGGGTCGTTTTAGGGGTCTAAGAGAGGATTTTATCCCGAGTTGTGGGGTATTATCTTCTCGTTCGTGGTTGAAAAGTGCAATGTTTTCAGAGNAAAAAAAAAAAAAAAAAAAACACATCACGGTAAACTAATGTTTTTACACCGATCCGGCTATGACTCAATTAAAATGAGGTTAAATAAGGAAAACAACTGATTCATCATTATATTAGGTATTTGTTAATGGAGAATAGTAGAATACAGTTATCTTTGGAGCCAAACCGACGATGTATCATAACCAGGCATACATTTGAATCATCAAATATAAGAATTCTTGAATCCACTGCTTGATCAAGTTTAAGGAACAATTAATTAAACAATAATACTATAAACTCATCACGGTCGAAATCTAATTTCTTTTTAACAGAACATTAATGTTCTTAAACCGATTCGACCGGCTAGACCAATCAGACCATAACTCAATGGGTAAAAAATTAGTCAAAACGGAACATATATACATTTGAACGCTGCACTATATTAATTAGCTAATTGTAAACGGAGGATACAAATAATTTCGAAGCCAATGATTTATATAACAAGCATACAATTTGAATCGTCATATGAGATTTCTTGGATATATAAGATATTCGCCCCTTGATTACGTTTTTGGTTTACAGAGTCCAATTTATGTGCAGAAGGAAAGCTTCAACACCCAGTTTCATATGTTAAAATATTTACCATGCAATATCATCCTCCATATTATCACTTCAAACTAAACTTATCTCCAGCCTTTTAATAAATATTAGGTTTACAATACCGTTTCCAATGCTAATTGTTCTTGCAAATATATAAGATGTAAATTATTATTTTTCCACCATTCGAAAATAAACAACAAATTGAGAAACAAAAAAGTTACTCATTTACTTGAAGATTAACCTAACCATGTATTTACGGGTGTTAATTAGGGTCAAAGTACACGAGCGGAATCAACCCCGCCCCGAGAAATATAGGGATCGGGCTTTGATTTTGAAGTCTGATACGAAAACAGTTTTTTGGGACCAAGTCTAAGCCTAAAATTTTTAAAAGGCTTACCTAGAACGAAGTCGGGTCAAATTTATATAGTGAGTTAGCTTGCATAATGTGGGAGGTACTAAGCATTATGATTAGTTCAGTGTGATTACTTTTAATAATAATTTGGTATGATTTATATGTCAGATTAATAAAGTTTATTTTTATTTTTATAAATTTTCAAAAAAAGTTTATTTTTATTGTGTAATTTATGTTGATTCTGATGAGGGAAAATTAGAATTTACATTGAAGCAGATTCAAATAATTTATGTTTTTATTTTAATTGTAAGTTTTATTTACTTTAACTTTTATACAGTTTATATGGATTTCATAACACAATATTAGTGGTTTTTCATGTACTCCTTTTAGATATTTCAACTTTTAGCAAATCGACTACAATCCACAATACATGCAGCGGTAAAATTTGATTGAATTAATGGGCCTAAAGGTGATGAGGTTTAGTTAGTATTGGAGCGTAGGCCCGATTAAATTAAATAATTATCAAATTCCCACAACTAACCCAGAAGAGAAGTCACAACGCACAAGGAGTTACTTACCGCTTACCGCATACCGCATACCGCATACCGCATACCGCATACCGCATACCGCATATGTCGCCATATTTAAAATTGTCGTTTATTGATGAGTATAATTGTTTTTTTTTTCTTTTTTTTTCCCGTAAATTAAAAACTAATTCAGACTTTAACATCGGACTCTCTAGATTTTTTAATGGACCTAAAATGTGGTACCATTTCGACTGATCAAATGGAATTTGTTACATAATTTCGCGTTAGAGAAATCAATCTATGATCTAAACGGCTAGATCTATATGACAACTCCTTCGCAAGTGGAAACCACTAACCCATCACCATTTAATTTATGAATATAATTGTTTGGCGCAACATTAATTATTATACTAGAGAGAAGAAACCTAACATGCAACTAATTGTTTATATTTATAATAACCATTTTAAAATATGATTTCAGATCATTATTCGACAACATTTTATTATAATGCACATCATTCAAAAAGAACAAAAAATAAGTCTAGCCATGGCTAAGATGGTCGTTGCTCTACAAAGTCAACTCATCTTTTAAAGTATGTGTTGTGAATATGTGGAAGTGCTTGATTGCATAAATCATACACAAATCAGAGTTAAATTACTTAAAAGCATGAAAGTATCAATAATTGTATATTCAGATAGACAAATTATAATTTGAATTATTAACCAAAGATAAGACAAGAATGCGACGTAATAACAAGCAAGATCGATCTACGTTGACATAGATGATATATCTTGGCATTATTCCATAATCTTTTTTTTGTAACCAGGCATTATTCCATAATCGTTTAAAAGAATTAAGTGAACATGACAAACAGCTGAACAGAAATAGTTTTATAAAGTTGGAGACGTGTATATATGATTCCATGTGCCGTGCCTAGACTTATAGAAGGTCTAAATGTATATATGATTGTTTGTCGAAATTATACTAAAAGACATTTCACATTTCTAATAGCAATTTTGAAAATATCATTTCAAATGCTATTAATCATTTCTAATATTCCTCTGGCTTAATATACAGACTACAGAAGGTACTAATATATATGATTCGAATCCTAGTTGGAGATATTAATAATATCATAATTGATCTTTTGTATCCTTTTACACTAACAACGTGACACCATTCAAAAGATATTTATATTGATAAAAAATCATTATTTAATGCATATGTTAACTAAAATATATAAAGATATTTTGGATTGCAGATAGTTTTAAAATGCTATTTATATATAAAAAGTTACATATGAAAATCTACAAAAATATGTAAGACATCTTATTAAATAAAACGGAATTAGTTCACGTGAAATTACTTATGTAAACAATTTTCCGTTGAATTGGCCAACGGATTCGGACGAAAATTTATGATCATGAATATTTAGCAGAACTGAAGATATACAATTTCAAACCACACTTCCTCATAAAAAAAACACATCAAACCACAGTATAAATTCAAATAGGAAGAAAAAACATTTATTCAATCTATTTTTATTTCTTTTGTGATCAACCAATTTATTCATTCTTTTCACATAAAATGGAAAATTAATAACCAAAGTACTTCATTAATTCAATCAATGCCAAACATAAACATTATACTCAACCACAGCATTTCCACTAGTCATATTGAACGTATAAGTCTTAGCTTGTGCATATCCTCTGCCGAACCTGAAAGCTCCCGTGCCTCCAACAATCGGCATCTCTCTCACCTTGGACAATACCGAATTACGACCATACATCGCTAGGGTGCTACCGAGAAACTCACCCTTTGTGAACACCAAGTTTAAATTCATAAGCAGAGCTATGGTCTTCTGGTCTGCCGCGGCATACATCCCTTGTGCTCTCCCAACTTCCTCCGAGGTGATTTCGGGTCCTATAGTTAATCGGTCGTCAGCGATTACAACCATACCGAATAAGGATGCAGAAGAGTTTGTGGTAGCGGCTTGAGTGACCGGAATGGCAGTTGGTTTGTTTGCAGAGACAATATCGTGGAGGTAGAAATGGAGGTGGGTTAGCTTCTTTGGTTTAAGTACTCGATAAGGCGCCTTCACTGTTCTTGAGTAAGCTTCGGATTCTGTAATGGTGGTAGCGAAAAGAAGAGATACGAATAGAGGAACAACAACAACAAGTCTAGCCATTGCTAATTAAGACGGTCGATGGTCTATGATTTGCAGAATTTATACACAAAACGGAATTAATTATTTTAAAGCATGATGATTAATGTATATTCGTGTAAATACAATAACAATATTTGGTAGATTAGTAACAGCTAAGACAAGAGTGGGACGTGCTAACAAGCAAGATCATCTTCATTGACATAGATCTAATCTTGGAATATTGAATGATATAATTTTTAAAAATAATTAAGTGAACATGAAAAACAGTTGACTAGAAAATAAAGACAGATTTTTTTTTATATATAAATTAGGTTTGAGACGTGTATGACTGTATGTTTTCAACTTTCAACATCTTGAAAATAAAAACGAGAAACTTCATTCATCTGTTGAGACTTATTTTTCAACATTTTATAAATATCTATTTTATCTATACTATTCCCATGATTCCAATGTTGTACTGTCGTCTAATATAATCTAAGTAGGGAAATTATCAAAAGACCATTAGTTCAAGTGCTTCATATATATATTAAGGCATGATCAGGACGTAACCTTTTTTTAATTGATTCACTCCATATTCACTCTGCGCAATAACTCGACCTTTTGTGTAGGACTAATTGGTCTAGCATTTTGGTCCACGTTTGGGCCAAACTCTAGAAACCCCAACATTTGGTCATTTGCAAAGACTAAATCATGCAACATTCGAAGATGAGGAGAAATGAGAGAAGTAATACGATCTCGAATGTTTTTTTTTATTAGCTCTAATTCACCAAAGACTATATCATTAAAGTTGGATGGATGGACAAACATGTGAAGATGAAATTATACCCTTGCTATAAAGACTATATCTACTTTAAGATTGCTAAATATACCCTTGGCGTTGTCAGAAGTGTGATTTTAGGGTTTTTGAGGCAATGAACTTCCGCCGTATTCTGTTGGCATCGGGTTCTCATTATCTTTTGAAAAGGGCGTCGGCGTCGGCGTCGGCTTCGGCTGGTTTTGTCGGCAATTCTCATCGGGCTTGTACAAGTGTCGCTTCTCTGGGCGTGAAGGCTGATCCATCTGATGGGCGGTGGAAGAAGAGGAAGATATTCGAGAAACTTGGGAATGGGGCAGTGGAGGAGACGCTAAATGAAGAGACAGCTTCCGTCACTGAAGCAGATCTCTTTCGCTGGGCTAAGCGTCTCGACAAGCAAGGCAAACATCAACACGCCCTCGAGATGTTTGAGTGGATGGAGAGAAAGAAAATAACATTCTCTCCCATCCAGCTTGCAACCTATGTGGAGATTATTGGCAAGACTAAAGGCTATGAAGCGGCTAATGACTACTTCTACAAAGTAGACCCAACCTTCGACCCCACTGCTCGTATTCGTGGCAAGAATTGGCCTTCTTTCCAGAAGCTGGAAGATATGTTCGCAATGTTCGCAGAGAGTCACCCCACTGCTGCTTATCGTGTCACGTTCCGTTGTCTTGTCCTGAATAAAGCACTCCTCTCCAGCTTTTCTTTTGTTTGAATTAACTCTTTTATCTCTGTCACAAATGCCTCCTTGCATCTTAATTCTGAATAAGCTACACCCTATGTCTTGATACAGGAACATAGTCGATCAGTAGTGGAATGAATGTAATGTTTTAAACCTGTCTTCTTAGATGAATGAACCTTTGTATTGATATGTTGAAGCACACATGTCTATTCAACTCTTCTTCAGTTATTCAAAAGTTTTAAGGAATAATTCCAGGATTTCATTTAATATCATGTCAATGGAAATCTTGTCTGTGATTGTATATAACTATGCACTTCTACCTTTTCACAACACATAGCCTGAAACATCATTCCTCGCAGCATTCTCCGTAAGTAATCTTATAATTACCACTACCACATGATGATCTGACTCATATTTCTACATGATGATAAATATTTATGTGACACATAAATAATATATACTTTATATCTAATGTTTTGACAAAATTTTGTTTTCGTTTTTTTTTTATAAACTGATTAAACATCTATTGAGAAAGAACGATAATACAACCAAGACATGAAATGATTAAAAAAAAAAAAAAAAAAAATCAAAGTTATAATATAAGATTAAATTACCAAGATATACTCAAAAGCACGCAAGAAATATGTATGCTTGATGTGCAGTCAAAAACAAAATCTAAAAACTTTATCAAATAAAAAAAATCTAAAAGATGTTGCGTGTGAAATGTTATCGTTTTTTATTAATTACATCATAATTATTAGTTTAAAATTTTTTGTTTAAGTGTTATTCATAAACTTAAAACAAGGATAAAAATGTATTTTTATGTTTTTTTTTTTTTTTTCAAAAATGTATTTTTATGTTATTTAAAAATAATTTTTTTTTAAAAAGAGGTATTTTTCAAATTTTGAAACCTAAATATAGCTTATGTTTCAAATTGTCTTAAAAAAAAAAAAGATTTTTTTTTGGTTAATTTGTGATTGGGCCTTGGGTTTCTGTCACGACCATATTTCTGAACTAGATATAGGTTTGAGTTCGGATCTTGGTTGGGTCGCAGATGGTCGCATAATATCTTTGGTTCATCGTATTTGGTTTTTTAACCACTATTCTGGCTAAAGAAAAATCAAAAAGCATTTGAGAACTTTTATTCCTATTAGGGTTTCCGATGAATATCCGCCGTGGTTACACAAATGTGACTGTTCCGGCCTCTAGCATCTGGAAAAGGTACATTTCGTCTGATGTCACAAGACCTCTCTGGTTGTTAAACGTATGGAATTAATCAACAGATACATCTTAACCTTAAATAAAGGGATAGATACATGAGGCAGTTTAGAATTATGGGGGTCAATTGCCACCCATAAACTTTATAAATATTTGTTTGTAGATTTGTATGCTTAATTCGATCTAGCTGGATTGGTCTTACACTTGATGGTGTGACCCCCATGACTCAAGTTCGACCCTGTCTTGCACCCCTTCCCTCACCCTTTTTTCATTTGTTCTTTTCTTTGTTTTTGGCTCACCTGTTTTTCATTTATTTTATTTTGAAGTTTAAATAAATTCTCGCTTTTAATTTCTTTTCTTTTCTTATATTTTAGTCCTTCATAACTTGTTTGTTAATTTTTTTAAGTAATATAAACATTAATATATATTGTGATAATTAAATATTTTTTGAAAAGAAATATATATGACATTTTTCTCGTCAATATTTCAAAAAATAATTGATAATAAAATTAAACAAATAATATTAGACTATTATATATTTATACAAAAACATATTAAAATTATGTTATACAGGATTTGAAACAATAATAACATCATTTTAATTATATGTTATCTTTGAAAAGTAAATAACAATTTAACATATTTATTTTAATTTCAGCAGTAATTTTTAATCAAATAAATCTTAATACAATATATTTATTTATAATATTTTAATAAGATATTTTTTAAAAAATTATATTATTTAACTTATTTTATAATTTTGACCCCCATAACATACTTTTCTGGCTCCGCCACTTGATACATCTTGACCTTATAAAAAGGTCACAATTAATATCTCGATACGTCGAGGATCAGGTGTTTGTTTTCCTAGAACGGTCTCTCTCACAAAAGTTAGAACATAAAGAAAATTGTGTTGGTTAGCTACCTAAAAAGACAAACATGGCTGCGGGAGTAAACGCGAGGATAGTGACTTATGTGGTGCACGCGCTCGCCTTCGTCTTAGCGGGCATGGTGGTTTTTTGGACACTCAATTACAGAGGTGGATTTGCATGGGATTCTCTCAACAAGGCTCTCATCTTCAATGTACTCTTCTCTCTCTATCTCTCCCTCTGCTTAATATATCCATTGGGCAAAACAATAAATCGGAGAAGAATTTTTGATATTCTGGATGCATACTTATGAACCCACTAGATTTAGCCTTCTCCAAAAATATCAAAATCAACATTCTTATTGAGTTAACGTAACTAGTTATCAATTGTCCATTTTATCTGAGTTTTACATACAACTCAAGATTCACAAAATTACAACATGATCGAATATATAACAAATGCCCCGGACTTGTAGTCTAATAGTTTTGTGTTAATGTCTATACTATATCACAGTTTGGGTTGGAGTTCAATTTAATACATGTTACATGTTTGCGGACAAAAACAAGAAAGAAAGGAATAAGAATACACAGCAAAAATACTAATTCAACGCTTAATTTAGCGTCTTTTGGGAGCGTGAAGAGTATATAGGTGTTTAATATTGTGATGATTTTTAATCCTAATTGAAGAAAATTTTTTTTATATATATCCAGCTCCATCCTGTTTTGATGCTCATCGGAATAGTGATTTTTGGAGGCGAAGGTAAACAAATAGTAAAAACATGACTTTCGATGATGAATAATATTTTAGTTTGCATATGATCGAAACTACGTTTGTGTGTTTGATCAATTGAATCTTTGGGGGAGAAAGCAATTATAAGTCATAAATCGCTTCCTCTCGAGAAACCAGTGAAGAAAACGGTCCATCTTGTCCTCCACGCAATTGCTCTTAATCTCGGAATATGGGGAATTTTGGCTGCTTTCAAGAACCATAACGAGGCCTCCGTCCCAAATCTCTATAGCGTACATTCTTGGATTGGTATTGGAGTCATTTCTCTTTATCTTCTCCATGTGAGACTAGTCCTTCGATACAAATGAACTTGTCGATATATGGAAAAGGTTATTAAATTTTACTTTTGCAGTGGCTATGTAGCTTTATTGCCTTCGTCTACCCTAGAGGATCAGCAACTCTAAGAAGCGACTTACAACCGTGGCATGTGTTTCTCGGCCTCTTTGTTTATGTTCTTGCTGTTGGAAACACGGCTGCAGGGTTTGTTGAAAAGGTTACTTTATTGGAAACGTCCGGACTTGACAAGTTTGCACCAGAAGCATATCTTATCAACTTCATGGCTATTGTCACAATTCTCTTTGGTTTTTTTGTGATGCTCGCCGTTTCCGCCAAGTCTCCTCCTCCCTCCGGTGAAGAAGATAACTATAGCTACTCAGCTATATGATATATACTCTTTCATCTTGTTTCCTTTGAAGTTTCTACTTCCCTTTGTAATTTGTTGTTGTTTTAAACCTAATGTTGTTGTTTAATTTCATATGTCAAAGAAAAACTAAAAGTTTTATGATGATAGTGTGATTGCTTTGATTTGTTTCTTTGTAATTGTGTTGATGCATGTAATACATGAATAATGTCTCATTGTAAGATAACTAGCTCCGAATAATTAAAACATAGACATTGTACTCAACAATAGCATCTCCGCTGGTCACACTGAACAAATAAGTCTTGGCTTGTGCATATCCTCTTCCGAACCTGAAAGCTCCCGTACCTCCGATGATCAGCATCTCTCTCACCTTGTTAAACACCGGATTCCGGCCAACATCAAGAGAGTGCTGCCGGAAAACTTACCTTTAGCAGACCACTTTTTTTCTGGTCAGCCGAGGCATACAACCCTTGTGCTCTCCCAATTTCCTCAGAGGTGATATTTGGTCCCAAAGTCAATGGGTCGTCAGCGATTACAACCAAACCGAATGCAGATACAGAGGAGTTTGTGGTGGGGGCATCAGCTACTCTGGCTGTGGTTGCTTTCTCTCTGGCTACAATGTCGTGGAAGTAGAAGTGGAGGTGAGTTAGCTTCTTCGTGATATGTCCTGGACATGGTGCCTTGACTGTTTTTGAGTAAGCCTCAGTTTCTATAATGACGGTAGCGAGAAAAAGAGATGCGAACAGATAATTCATATGAATTATACATTTTCTTGATTAATCACACAGCTATAAGACAAGAAGGCAATGTGCTAACAAGGATATTACATCCTGGAATTATTCCTTAAAACTTTAGAATAATTGAAGACAGTCGAATAGAATTAAAACAGAGAAATATGTTTATAAAGTTGGAGACAAAATATCAATAAAAAGAAGGTGAATGACCGATTTTATGAATATCTAACATTCCATGATGATTCCACGATCATCTAATAGTAATATTTCCAAAAGTAGAACCCTTGTAGAGCATATCCACGAGCTTCTGGTAATACTAAATAATAATAAAGAATAACAAAAAGTAAAAATTTTAAATAAAAAAATTTAATAAAAATTTAGGGAAAAAACGTAAAATAAACTATAACTTCTGATTAACAATTAAGGTTTTTAAATAAAATTTGGAGAAATTGTAGAATTACTTGAATTAAATTTCAAATTGTTGTTTTAATACCATCATTGAGGGGTTCTTACATGGTTTCTTTCATTTTTTTGTTTTTGTCTGAAAGTTTATGGAACATATCAAAACTATTAGATACCTTGTATAATGGAAAAGAGAAAATACAATTTCAAGAAAACACATCATAATCACACTATCAATTCAAAGAAAAAAAAAAACATTTACTTACCAATTTGATCTCAGTATCAGTGAAAATTTAAAACTTATTTTTACATAAAAACCATTTTATCTCTTTTTGTGTTGAACCAAACATTTCATATTGCACAAATCTTGATCGCTACCTTTGTAAAAAAATGTGTGGTTGAGATAATTAACTTTAGACTTTGAACCCTAATATTTCATGCTACATATATTATTGGCCGACCTTGCGGTGATCTATCCGAAGGTGTATTTGAGATTTTCACAATTGCAATGTCCAGTACGTTGTCATGTGCCATCACAATATCCTCAAAAACTTCACCGTCATTCAAAGTAACTTTCACCTATAACAAAAAAAAGAAAAAAAAATTATAATCTCGTCCAGTATATTGGATAATTGCATTTGGATCTCTTAATACTTTGCATAGAACTGTTACCACCAGTATTATCATATAATAGTTTCATTATTCATGTCATATTTTCTCTGATTCTTCTATTTGGTGTTTTATTAATATTTTCTTCTTTACCTTTCTGTTTTATAGTTGTACCAATCGTACTTCATTTGAAATAAAACTCTCTGGCAAACTTAGAATATACTTCCAAACAATTGTCCAATGACTATGCATGGTAAACCATATATTTCTGTTTAAGTTTGGATTAAAATATGATTAAATTGCAAATTATTTATACTCTATTTTCTGTTCTATTTTAGGAGACAGGTTGCTCTGGTGGTCCGCTGGTGGACCTTGATGGAGAAGTAATAGGTGTCAATTGTCGGCAGAGCCGTTCCCAGGTTTACAAAGGCCATAAACGAAGTTAGAAAGGGTTTTACTACGCATCATAAACATCATAATCAATTAAAGTAAGTAATCAAAATCTAATTATAATCATGATTTTGTTTGTTCTTTCTTCCCAACAAAATCAATAATCAAACTTTAAGAGTCTAAATTTTTAACCGTTCCAGTTTGATAGAGAAAATAGTTAAGTCATCTCATCTTTTCTCAACATACTCAAAAACAAAAGTCAAAGTTTATCAATTCAGTTTTGAAATTTTTTTTCATCATATACAATTAAAATTAAAATTATAACGAATATTCAATATATTATATATGCGTTAAAATATATCACAAGATAAATGACACAGTTGAAACTGTTACCTATTTCAGTCTAACATTATCTATCATAACAATTGTAATCGTAGCTTCAAAATTTAATTCATAAGTTACTTTTGCTTTCCTTTCTAAAGATATTTTGACTATATGACAATATACATCTATGTTATAACCTAATATCATCATTACAATTTACACAAATGAAAGGCCTAAATTATTTAATTAAAAAAAAATGACCATAACCCATTATTTCTAATTGTCGGGCATCTTTTAATGTGGATGGGAGCAGTGTACAATGCTATGGATTTACGATTTTAGTTGACACCGTTTTAAGACACGAGGTAAATTAGTTGTAAATGTATGTTTTGTTTAGGCTAATATGGTAAGGGATATGCTTAGTTGAATTATAAATCAATTCCACTTATTTGATGTACTTAGTTGACTTACTAATATGGTAATGAGTTACCAAACTCCCTAAGATGGTTTTAGCTCAAAGTCTATCCAAAAATCATTATCTTTACATCCGACCTCTCTCTTTATTTCGTATTTGTCTATTTTTTTCTTTTTTTACTGATCTCATTTCCTTCTCTCATCTCTCTTCATAATCTACTCTCTTTACCAAATTGCACTAAATAGTAAATATTATCTTTATCAACAATAATTTGAGGAAAATCCGACCAAAAAATTCAATGAACATACGGTGAAAGAATCCGACTGTGATAACTATTGACATATGACTTGGTCATATGACTTACTTAGTCATACTAGTCTCTAACGATTCCTGTAACTTAGGACTCTCCACAACGTCCTCTTCACTTAATTCTCTGTACTTCTCTGTATAAAGCTCTGTAATTCTCTTTGATTAATATATGAGAAACACTCTTTATGGATTCATTCGTAACAGCTAAAGCATTTACTAAAAATTATTAAAATGACTAAATCTTGAGCATAGTATCCTCAACCACATTTATAAAACATAAACAATATACTCAACCACGGCATTTCCGTTGGTCATAGTGGAACATATCAAAATTATTTTATACTTGTATAATGGAAAAGAGAGAATACAATTTTAAGAAAACACATCAAAATCACAATATATATCAATTCAAAAAAGAAAAGAACCAAAGTGACTAGTGAGAGTTAATTAATGCCAAACATAGACATTGTATTCAACAATAGCATCTCCAGTCGTCCCATTGAACCAATAAGTCTGAGCTTGTGCATACCCTCTTCCGAACCTGAAAGCTCCCGTACCTCCGATGATCGGCATCTCTCTCACCTTGTTAAACACCGGATTCCGGCCATACATCGAGAGAGTGCTGCCGGAAAACTTACCCTTTGTGAACACCAAGTTAAAGTCCATAAGCAGACCAATTTTCTTCTGGTCAGCCGAGGCATACAACCCTTGTGCTCTCCCAATTTCCTCTGAGGTGATATTTGGCCCCAAAGTCAATGGGTCGTCAGCGATTACAACCAAACCGAATACAGATACAGAGGAGTTTGTGGTGGGGGCATCAGCTACTCTGGCTGTGGTTGCTTTGTCCCCGGCTACAATGTCGTGGAAGTAGAAGTGGAGGTGAGTTAGCTTCTTCGGGATATGTCCTGGATATGGTGCCTTGACTGTTTTTGAGTAAGCTTCAGTTTCTATAATGATGGTTGCGAGAAAAAGAGATGCGAACAGAGGAAAGAAAAGAAGAAGTTTAGCCATGGCGAAGAAAGCGTTTACTCTACGAAGTCAACTGATCTTTCAGGCTGTGTTTGTGAAAATGTAGAAGTGCTTGCTTGCATAATTTATACACAAAACAAGAGTATAATTCATATGAATTATACATTTTCTTAATTAATTACAGCTAAGACAAGAAGGCAACGTGCTAACAAGCAAGATTTCCATTGACATGTATAATTTATCCTGGAATTACTCCTTAAAACTTGGGATTAGAATAATTGAAGAACAGTCGAATAGAACTAAAACAGAGATATATGTTCATAAAGTTGGAGACATGTATGTTTCAACATCTCGATNAAAAAGAAAGTTCACTCATTATGAAGACTGAATTTTAACATTTTGTGTATATCTATCTATCACTAACATTCCATGAATCCACTAGCACAATGTTGTACGAATCGTCTAATATATTCAAGTAAGGAAATTTTCATAAGACTAAACAAGTGTTTCTGATATCAAGGCATAGGGTGTAACCTTTTTCTCCCTGCTTCACACCATAGTCACTCTACGCGATAAGCTGACCCTTTTGTGTAGGACTTCTTGGGCTACCATTTCGGCGTGTATCCGTAAGCCTGAGCCTGTGTTTGTCGATTCTTGATGATCTGCATAGAGACTGACCTCAAAGGGATAGTGACATCCAACGGTAGAAGTACTTCATCTAGCTCAGACCAATCAAGATCTTCGGAATCTCCATCTTCATACTCAACTCTATACCACCCGTTCTCTTTGTCGAACTGTGTCACCATACCAGAATAGAAACGACCCAAGAAAAATTTCTTAACTTGTCTACCTACAAACCATTCACCACTTGCTACTGGGGCACTTGATGATGATACTGGTTCCTCTTTAGCAATCATCAAATCCGTTGGAGGTTCATCCGGAACAGCGTTGATAACAACCGCAGGCTCTCCCGGTATCTGAAAGATCCCTACAGGTACAGGCCCTGCTTCTTGCTTAATGTTCCCGGTGTTCTCCATTTCGAGTTTCCTTCCGCAAGAAAAGATAGAGAAAGCTTACAGAGTTAGTTAACAACAGACGTCAAGAATCAAACATTTGCTCATTCGCTAATCTTTTGACCAATTGGATCTTTCAATGCTACTAACTTACTCTACATTTCAGAAGTGATGATCATGGTGACCAACATTTTGGATTATAAACCAGAAAGTATAGAACCAAATTCAAGGAAAAATCATTCATAAGAATTATAACAGATACGAAAATTGAACGAAACACATCGATTGATATGCTATACGAAATCCCTAATTCTTGTACCGAAATGATGAAATTTTCTCGACATTCAGCATTTGATTACTAGCAGTAACCCTAATTCCACCAACGTCGACGGCAATTCCAGATTACACATGAACGAACACTGAAAAGTCGAAGAAAGAAAGATGAGAAGAGGCTCACTGTTATCAATTGGAGAGATTCGCTCGTCGGAGAAGATGGAAAAGCTAACGTCGTTCGTAGTCCGACGAATGTTCGGCGGCGAACGGAGGTGGAGAGTTAGCAGGCGACTGAAGCCAGAGGCTTTGTTTGGCAAAGAGGACACTATTCGGGATCGATGGGCTTAACTTTAATCATTATTAGACCGGTTCATTTCGGCTAGATACACTTTTGGTTTTGGTAAACCGGCTAATATTTTGTCCCTCCCATCCAATGCAAATTTAATCTACAAATTAAACTCCCAATTTCGTTATTCTGCAAATGTATTAACCTTTGTAGTTTGTGCATTACGGACTTTCACAATTAACTTTTTTACTAATTTTGGTTGATAACATTATATCATTATATATTCGTTTACCAAATACCATTACATGTGTTCGCATCAAACCATATAAGACATATCAAACTCACTCAGAGTGGGATAAATTGTGATCACAAAATGATCAAAGTGCCAAAAAAATTAGATATTAGAACTATCTTCATAAGTGAAGTGGGAGCAATCAATGAAGTGGGAGCAANTGTAGCCTAAAGATGAAGAATTATCCGTGTCATCGTCAATAAGCTACCGAAACCAATAAAGGCCAAGATCCAACTGCTGGAAACCCGTCGGCCATGGCTCATCTCTGCTTGTGCTCCACCCATCGAAGTATCTTCCGCGACTCGGCCATTGCTTACTCTCTTACTGCACATGATGAGATTTTACAAAGTCTTTTTGAGTTGCATTTTCTGTCTATACCGAAGAAGTGATACATAACAAATGAAATTTAACTAACAGTGAAGCATCACAGAACAAAG
>OVAF01001159.1:9441-20972 GCA_900406245.1 Odontarrhena argentea | reverse complement strand
TTTTTCCAACATTTTTCTTGATGTTGCATTTTTTCAACTGCTTTTATGTTTTCTATTACAGCTTGGAACAGTTTTTATATGGTTTTGACATGCCATGCATAAAGAAAAAGCTCTATATAGACATGACACTAATTTACAGGTAGATTTAAAACAATAAGACTGATCAGTAACAAATGTTTATGTCCTGGTTATGACAATGTACCCAATGTCAATATGAGTAATAGTTATTTGAATGAACAAAGCGAAAATTACTGAGGGAAAAGAGAAAAATAGAGGTTAATCATTTGTTTCCGGGACCATCTGTTTTCTAATTATAGAGTTTCAAATTGTGTACCTCTCTTTTCTTGTCTAACCACTTCTTAATTGCAAAATCAATCATTCTCTTCAACTTTCTACAATTTTTTCTTCCTCTTGTAAGAGTCTTGATCTTTCTTTTGATAGCGCCTTTCGTTCAATCATTTTAGCGTTTTGCTTTCTAGCTACCTCCAATGGAGGATTTAGAAACAACAGAAGGAGTATCATCTCCTCCAGAAGATTCTAGTGTGACTTCAAATGTCAATGATAATGGTGAAACTACAAAGCCTGAGTTGCATCAACCCGAGGCAATACCAACAAATTTAGAGAACAATGAAGCGACGACTGAACAATCTCCACCCGAAGACTCAAATGAAAATGGGAAAGTTTACATGGATGACACTTTTTTGCCATCCACTTTGTCAGACTCTCAAGTAGAAGAAAAGCAAAATTCTTCTTCTACGACTCCTACTTCTGTTTCCGAGATTGTTCTACCTCACGTAAAAATTAAGCATGGAGCAGAAGGAACTACAAGAAATGGATTGTTGTCTCCAAGGTCTCTTTCTTCCCAAAGATGCATTGGCTCTCCAAGATTTTCAGGATCATCACCATTGAGCAATGGAACACCGAAAACTATGGATTCTTATCGTGACTTGATTGATACGGCATCTCCTTTTGAATCTGTTAAAGAAGCTGTCTCTAAATTTGGAGGGATCACTGATTGGAAAGCACATAGAATGAAAGTCTTAGAGGTAATGTTAGTTATGTCACATATACATTTGCCTTTGTATTGGCCAAGAATTGTGCTCACTATTTGTGTTGCAGCGACGCGATCTTGTGGAACAAGAGCTAGAGAGGATCCAGGAGGATATTCCTGAGTACAAGAAGAAATCAGAGTTGGTGGAGATGTTAAAATTGCAAGCGGTTGAAGAGCTAGAGAGCACAAAGAGACTCATAGAAGAGTTAAAGCTTAATCTTGACAAGGCGGAAACAGAAGAGAAACAGGCGAAGCAGGACTCTGAGCTTGCCAAGATGAGAGTCGAAGAAATGGAACAAGGAATTGCTGATGAAGCTAGTGTTGCAGCTAAAGCGCAGCTTGAAGTGGCTATAGCAAGACATACGACTGCGAAATCAGAGTTGGAGTCTGTCAAGGAAGAGCTAGAGACTTTGCAAAAGGAGTATGATGGTTTGGTGAAAGAAAAAGACTTGGCTGTGAAGGAAGCCGAAGAAGCAGTTTCGGCTTGTAAAGAAGTTGAGAGGAAAGTTGAAGAACTCACTATAGAATTGATAGCTTCAAAGGAGGCGTTGGAATGTGCACATTCTTCTCATTTGGAGGCGGAAGAACATAAATTTGGAGCAGCCATGTCGCGTGATCAGGAAACTCACCGGTGGGAGAAGGAACTCAAGCAAGCAGAGGAAGAACTCCAAAGACTTAAGCAACAGATAGTTTCTACAAAGGAACTAAAACTGAAACTTGACTCCGCTTCAGCATTGCTTCTTGATTTAAAGAAAGAATTGGCAGATTATAAGGATTCATCCAAGTTGATGGAGGAAACGGTTGGCTCTGTAACAAACAGTGAAATCTCATTACAAGACAGATCCCCTACAGATATACAAAGAGCTGTTGCTTCTGCGAAGAAGGAATTGGAAGAAGTGAATGCAAATATCGAGAAAGCAACCTCTGAATCGAAATGCTTAAAGGTAGCATCCTCTTCCTTGCAAATGGAACTTGACAAAGAGAAATCAACGCTTGACTCAATCAAACAAAGAGAAGGGATTGCATCGATAGTGGTTGCTTCTCTCGATGCTGAAATCGACATAACAAAGTCCGAAATAGCTTTGGTTGAGATCAAAGAAAAAGAAGCCAGAGATCAAATGGAGGAGCTACCAAAGCAATTGCAGCAAGCAGCTCAAGAGGCGGATGAAGCAAAGTCATTAGCTGAGCTTGCTCGTGAAGAGCTACGAAAGTCTCAAGAGGAAGCAGAGCAAGCAAAGGCTGAAGCAAGTACGATGGAGAGCAGATTAATCGCAGCTCAGAAAGAAATCGAGGCTGCTAAAGCTTCAGAGAGGTTAGCATTAGCCGCCATCAAGGCCTTGCAGGAGAGTGAGTCTGCTTTGAAGGAAAACATTGTTGATTCTCCTAGAACCGTAACACTTACATTAGAGGAGTACTATGATCTTAGCAAGCGTGCTCACGAGGCTGAAGAAGCAGCCAACGCAAAAGTTGCAGCAGCGGTTTCTGAGATCGAGGAAGCCAAAGAAACAGAGAAGAAACAGTTGGAAAAGTTGGAAGAAGTGAACAAAGAGTTGGTTGCGGGGAAAGATAAACTTGCTGAAGCAATGGAGAAGGCTGAGAAGGCTAAAGAAGGGAAGTTGGGTGTAGAACAAGAGCTGAGAAAATGGAGGGAAGAACATGAACAAAAGAGAAAGAGTGGCGATAATGGAGTGAACGTAGAGAAAGTTCATGGAAAAAGTTCCGAAGAGCCGAAGGAGAAAGAAACAGAAACAGAAATAGAAGCAGAAGCAAACCCAGTCTCGCAGGCAGTTCCCGGAAAGAAAAAGAAGAAATTTTTCCCTAGATTTTTAATGTTTATGATGAAGAAGAAGTCACATAAGTGAGTTTGAAGTGAAGAAGTTGATTATGTAAAATTTCACAAATGTAAGTCTATACTATAAAAGAAGATTTAAGGCCTTCTCGGTGCAAGACGCTAACGTTGGACATATTCATTTCAATTGAAAACTGAAAACAAAAACCAAAAGCAAAATGTCTACAAAAAGATCACCTTAAAATCACACCAAAGTAGTTTAGTTGCAGATGTCTTTTTCAGAATCTAACAGCATACTAAAAGCCAGAAGAGCAATAGAATTTCACATGGTTACAAACAGATTAGAATTCAAATTATTTAGACTTAGTGGTCAATCACTTGCTTGTTTCATCTCTTACTGGATAAGCTGAAGGAGCTGACTTTCATGGGCGTTGCAATGACCAATGGCGCTTCAGGTGAACCAGAGATGGCAAAGTTGTCATTCATGAAGCGACTGTCAACGATAGATTCATTCCGAAGGACTATCTTGTAGCAGTAGCATTTCTTCAGCCCTTCCTGGTCATTGTAGCATTCATGAGATCCATTCTTCACTTGTTGGAAGTTCCATATCACACTGAACTTGCCAACAGTAGCCACCACATGACGCTCTTGTTTCCCATCCTCTGTGACCTATACATCGAAATTTACCAACAATGAAAATGTTTAATTGGGTTAACAAGAAAGGAAACACCAGACAACTAAAGAACCATGACCTGTAATTTACAGTGTAAGTAAAACGGGAGAAGACAAAACAAATTTTATTATTTTTTCTAAGTTTTTACAAGCAAAGGTCCACATACTGGGAAATGTGCAGGCAAAGATTCACCTGAGAGATAAACCTCTTCAACAGTCAATCTAAATTAAACAGCTGCATGAAGCAACCAGCCTTGCTATAGAAAACTCATCAACATGAAGNTCAACATGAAGCTAAGAGAGATCTACTTGGTTGAAAAGTGAATTGTACGGACGTTCTGGTTTATGGTGTAAAAAAGGAAATTTGTGCACTATTCTATAATAATTATGTTTCCGTTCCATAAAAGTCTTGGACTTCAAATATTNGAAATTTATGCACTATTCTATAATAATTATGTTTCCGTTCCATAAAAGTCTTGGACTTCAAATATTATATGCATTATAATATGAACAAAATATGAAAGATTGATGCGGTTTACCAGCAGAAATATAAACAGCAACTAGAGTTTGGCTTACCCAAGAAAATTGAGCATTGCGGAACTTGTTGTCAGATCCAGCTAAATGGGCATCAAGAGGTCTTAGCTTTAGCAACCTTGGTGCAGCAATTTTATTTCCCATACGACCCTCAAAGCCAGTCTTTGTTTTGCCACTCTTGTCAGTGAATAGAGTACAGATAACAATCAGATATGTATCAGTTGTACCAACAATCCATTTACCATCGAAAGTAGCATCTACATGCGTAACAGGAGCACCGAGTCCAGGGAAAGCCGTCTTTGCCTGCCTCATAGTGTTACTAGAGTAAAGTCTAATCTTGCCATCAAGTGAACCAACAACAATGGACCCATCACCAGTGGTTGCAAAGCACTGGAAGTTAGTCCCTCTAGTAAACTGATGCCCCTGCTGCCAATTCAAGACTGGAGTATTAGCAGTAGCAAGGTCCTGAACCATCCCATATCGGTCACGCATATCCCACCTGCAAAGCCTATTATTATCCAGACCGAGAAACGTCGATGCAGATGGGTCCAACTGAGCGGCTTTACCATCATTAGTAATATCACTCATAGAGATATCCACTCCATCTTTCTCAAACTTCCACTCCGAAATAACCTTGCCAGTTTCAATATCAAGCTGATGGATCCCTTTTGAATGAGGCATTTGACTCATCGGACTCATAAGCAACATATTAGTCTCAGCTCTCATGAGAAGAGCCTTCTTTGGAGGAGCAGAGTGAGCTGTGCGACCAAAACCAGGTTCAAAGTTAACACAAACACCTTTTCCTTGAATTCCCTGCCTCATGTTCTTAAAAACCTGAATGCCAGAATTCCCCACAAGAAAACTATTATCCAAAGCACCTAAAGCCAAGCTATGTATTCCCTCACTAGTAGCTTCCTCGAAAGCCTCAGTCAAATCCTGAGTTTCCCTAAGCGGAGTAGCAGATTGTGGACTCTTAAGCAAGATATCATCAGCATCTTCCCACATAGAATCATCAGCAGCTTCGGGATTAGCCCACCCAATGAAATCTTTCCCGTAAATCTTGGCTTTACTTGCTTCATTAAACTCAACACCATAATTATTCTCAAACAAACAATTGTTATAGCTATTCACAAACGCCGAGAAATCTTCGACAGTAGCGAATTTCATAGCCCAAACAGCTTTAGCAACGAAATCAACACGGCGTTGATCTTTATAAGCCTTCAATTGCATCTCCTCAGAAACCTTGTCACGAATCTTACTCCCAACTTTCAAAACCCACCATTCCTTCTCATCATCTCGATTCTTATCATCATCTCCTTCTTCGTCCTCCTCATCTCCTTGAGAAGTCTTAACGAAACAATAAGCAGTCACTTTCTCAGCAGTGACCCATTTCGCTTTAGGTGTGTTTCCATTGATGTACCTAAAAAGCCGAGCCGAGTTCGGAATAGACGAAGAAGCTGCCTGTGTTTGTGTTGATGGATATTTCAGCTTTAAGGCTTTAAGCTTAGCCTCCACATCGTCGAATGATGAAGAAGGAGACTTAGGTTGAAGACGACCACCAGAACCTAATATGTCGTCTCTTGAATCAACGAATTTCTCTTCTTCCTCTTCTTCTCCTTCTCTTCCTTCTTCGTACTCTTCGTATTCATCTTCATCTGATTCACAGATCTCGAGATCTTCATGACTGTGATTAGCTCCCATTTTCGAAGAATCCCTAGAAATGAGAGAGTAGAGAGAATCTGGGGAAATAACGGCAATGAGATTCGAATGAGAGCGCAAGTTTGAAATTTGAAAATTAGGGTTCTTGTTGTTCCCTTTAGAGCTGATTGGAGATAACCGGTTATAGCCAGTAAATGAAGTTGTAGCGAATCTACAGTATTATTGATTACCGGCTACAGCCAGTTTGAAAAAATTTATTGTATTTGGTACCGACGAATATTATTTTAGTTTCAAAATTAAAAATTATGTGCTTGTTTTGATTGGCCAATTTTTTAGAGGTACGGTTATGTTTTTTTTTGAAGATCAAGAAGAATCGATGAGTTAAAATGAGAAAAGAACAAAATAACACAACAATGGACAANGGCGAGCCTCTCTCTGTAAAATTTGAATTTCAAACCGTCCGGAGCTTTTTCGCAGAGGAGAGGAGAGAGAGAAAAAGTTTCGATGCTACCGAATCGATGAGTTAAAATGAGAAAAGAACAAAATAACACAACAATGGACAAAATGATATATTTTGATCATTTATTTGAAAAAATAGTCACACTCGTAAATTTGATGGGTTACTTCATTAATCGTGTATATATAAAATGATTTTGGATGTGTATATTTAGTGATTCACATGTATTAATTACACTTTAAAAAGCATATAGCTTAGTTATAATTTGTGGGCCAAAATATTTAGTTTAGTAGTTTGATCTAATGCCGTTAAAATGTTGCTTAGTATGTTATCATCCAAATTCATATCGCTCCTTCTATTAATAATTTGATTCAATAAATCAAATCAAAGAAATATAAGTTTACATCATTCAAATTATGACTAAATCATCAAATATATACCAAATAGTAGACTGTTCATCTTAATCATGAGAATTGTAAACTATTCTAAGTGGAAAAATGCTGATCAGTTTTGGGGGTATGTTGTTATCTTCACCACTTGAGATTTATGGTTATATTACCCTTTTTTTTCTCTTAATCATGGCTTACATTTGCTTAGTCATTAAATCAGCCAAACAAACAATTATAATTGTCTTTGTTGGTCAAGACTTTCTGGTACACATCAATTGTAAACTGATCTTTTTAAAAAAGAAAAATTATAGTAGCCCATATACAATTACTTAAGTCATTGAATAGTCTGCTAAAAGTCAATTTTATTCATCATAATACGTTATTATATTGATAAATACTTAAATCACATTTTTAAGTTAACATATATAATTGCTAATAGATATTTGATTAATTACTACCAAATACATTTCGTCCTTTACTCGAAAGACTGATACGAGTCAGAGAGGATCCAAACCTCTCTCCCCCGCCATTGAAACCTAGATCCCAATTTTCCTCCATTGTTGAGCTCTTCCAAGTTGTAATTAGGGTTCCTGAGGTCAGATTCTAATCTTTCCCCTCTCGATCTAATTTTCGCCCTTTACTCGTTTCTGGATTTGAATCACGAAATTTTGATTTTCTGGGTTTATGGAATTAAGATAGACACTTAGGTTCTTAAATTTCCTTAATGTCAAATCTTTATGAATTTGGCTATCAGCAACTGGAGATTTTATGCATTTGGTTATAAGTAATTGGAGATTTTCTCGAAACTTAAAAATCCAAGCTTTATTGGCTCACATGAGAGTGTGTTGGTGTGATTTTATCTTTTGCAGGTTACTATCTGTTAGAAAGTTGATGTAACACATTTCGTATATTGGCTGAGGGGAATATTCGATATAATCAGAAAGGAACTAGTTTGTAAGTATGGAGGAGACTCTATGGATTCTTTTGTATCTGCTAGAACCCGCACCAGCTACTCTCATTGTAACAGCTGTCTTAGTGACCTTTGCGTCTGCTTTCCGTGCACTTAACTACGGGAAAGAGATGGAGAGAAACCGTGATTTTTCTGAAGCTTCCATAACGCTTGATACCTCTCAGGCTTTGATGATCCCAGTGATGAGCTCTTGCAGTTTGCTTCTCATGTTCTATCTCTTTGCTTCTGTTTCTCAGCTCCTTACTGCCTTTACTGCCATCGCCTCTGTTTCGTCTCTCTTCTTTTGGTTATCACCTTATGCCATGTATGTCAAGTCGCGTTTTGGTCTGTCTGATCCTTTTCTTTCACGCTGCTGCTCCAAGTCATTTACAAGAATCCAAGGGTTGCTGCTTGTGGGTTGTGCTATGACAGTCGTGGCGTGGCTCATCTCGGGACATTGGGTGTTGAACAATTTGCTTGGAATCTCCATTTGTATTGCCTTTGTCAGTCATGTTCGTCTTCCTAATATCAAGATATGTGCTATGCTCCTCGTGTGTCTCTTTGTATATGACATCTTCTGGGTTTTCTTCTCTGAGAGATTCTTTGGTGCTAATGTTATGGTGTCTGTGGCAACACAGCAAGCGTCAAACCCTGTTCATACTGTAGCTAATAGTTTGAATCTTCCTGGACTGCAATTGATCACAAAGAAACTAGAACTGCCAGTGAAAATAGTGTTTCCAAGGAACCTATTGGGGGGTGTGGTGCCCGGTGTGAGTGCCTCAGATTTCATGATGCTTGGACTTGGTGACATGGTACAAATTATACCTTGCTTTTATGTGTTTTTGTATTGGTTTTTCTCTTTTCCACTAACTTTAGGAAATGGTTTTTCTGTCCAATTTTAACTGTTTTGTCACTTACAGGCGATACCCGCAATGCTCTTAGCTTTGGTCCTCTGCTTTGACCACCGGAAAAGTAGAGACGTGGTGAATCTTTTTGAATTAAAATCTTCCAAGGGACATAAGTACATATGGTATGCCCTTCCCGGGTACGCCGTTGGCTTGATAGCTGCTCTAGCTGCAGGTGTCTTGACCCACTCCCCTCAACCTGCTCTACTTTATCTGGTAATTGACATCTCCATCTTCTGAACTTCCTTGTGTACCTACTGTGTTAAACTCAAAAGCATAAGATTTCTACATGTAAATTGTACATTTGTGCAGCAGATATCAATTGTTGTTTATAACATATCTTGTTCATAGTACTTTTCTAGTTTCAGTCCAATGTTTGTGTCCTAAGAAGTCATTTCTGTATATTTTGTGTGCTCGATTGATGTGAAGTGTATTCAGATCACAATGTTTAAACCGTTTCTTTGATGTGGACTATATATATAGGTACCATCGACATTAGGACCGGTGATCTTCATGTCATGGCGGAGAAAGGATCTTGCGGAGCTTTGGGAAGGACCTGCATTATCTAGTTCTTATGAGAAATCTCATGAAATAGAGATCTGAGTTTATATCAATTAAGATCTCTGAAAAACATAAAACACAAAGAGGTTTTGTAGGAACAATATCAGATCAAGTGTTCTTGTATTCTGAAGTAAAAAAAAAAAGTGTAAAGAAAGGGTGACCAGAGACGTAGAACTCTCGTGGTGACTTGTGTTCTATCTCTCATTTTATTATATTTACATACCAACCAGAAGATAGATTTCATTTTACTAAGAGGACCTGTTTGATTCCAAAACAAAAAAAAAACAAACTAGAGGACCTTTTTTTCCTTTCAAATAAGGGAAAATTCCCAAAAAAAAAAAATCCAACTTAATTACTTTTTTACCGAAAATTTCCGAAAAATTCAAACTTAATTACGTTTTTACCAAAAATTCCCGAATATTTTAAATGTCCATATTCCTACTTGAACTATATTGCTTACCCGGCTTAATCCTTGTATTTTTGGTAATGTGCTCATTTTCAATCCTATTCCGTTATTTTATTATTTTATTAATAAAATATTAATATTTTAATCAAAAATCAAAAAAATTAGAAAGAAAATATATATTTCATAATCACTATTATAAAATATAAAATAAATTATAATTTCATTTTTTGAATTTAAAATCAATATATTTTATAAAGTTCTAAAAAATTAAATAACAAAGAATCAAAGGATAAAACAATAACATTTGAAGCTTAGTTTAAAAATTATTTAGTTTTTAAAAAAATTTAATTTCGGAAACCAAATCAAAAACCAAATCAAATGTGAAAAATTCTAAGAATCATGAAATTACAAAAAATTTCAAAAAAAAAAAAAAAAACGAAATTTAAAACATAGTTGAAACCATCCACACTTTTTAACTATATGTATTAAATTCGTTTTGTTTATGTGTCCAACAACCCGATAGATTTGGGCAGTCAACAATTTCCCTCACCCTCAAGATAGATTTAACCCAGTGTCAGTAATGGAAAATATCTCATATTAACTTTCAATCATGGGTGCAAATCATAGTGATGCAGGGGTAAGAGAGTGCTTCCCTTGGATTATGTGGTACATATGGAAGAGCAGAAATGGCTTCCTTTTTGAAGGAACCAGAATTGATCCTCGGGCCACAGTAAAGAAGATTAGCTAGGGAAGAAGCTTGTGGATGGCAGGATGCTCAACTTCCTCAGGTATGCCCCCACAACTCTCCTAATTACATACCAGAAACTGTCCAGCATAAATGGAGAAAACCCTCTGACCCTTGGCTTAAATGCAATCTAGGAGTTTTTTGGAATAAAAGACTTTCTCTGGTTGGAGCTGCTTGGGTACTTAGAGACTCTATGGGGTGGTCATTCTGCACGGTAGAAAATGTTTCTCTAACATCAGGTCTATGAATGAAGCCAACTTCTTACTTAAATGAGCTATCAACAACATGGTCTCTCACAGATGCTCACATGTCATCGAGGTTGAAGACATGGTAAATGCAGGGAATAGGCCGAAGGCTTGACCTTCTTTTTTGGCTTTTGGGGACAACCTAAAATTCTTTTTGGATCAACTCCCTCATTGGTCTTTTAAGGTGGAGTCAAGAGTAAGGAACAAAGGAGCGTTTCTCATTGCTAAAAGCGTTAAAATGAACCTCAGGAGCATCAGGATTCCCCTTTTAGTTAAGTTGTTTTTTTGAAGATAAGAGAAACATTTCCTCTGCTTAGCTTTCTCTGTATCAGGATTTTCCCTTCTCCCTTTTTTGGAAAAGAAGTGGATCATAAAAAGAAAAGATGTCATATTTTAAATCTTTTAAAATTGGATGTCATATTTTTAAAAATATTTCGCTATACGAAAGATCATATTGTTATATTTCAATGTATCTTTTTTGCTATTTTCAAATTAAATACCAAAGATTTTTTTTTTTATTAATCACAAAAAGTAAATATATAAAATGGAATGGTTGAAAATATCAAATCAGATCAATAAACTCAAATGGAATGGTAAACTATGCTTTTACTCTTCCGTTGGGTCTGCATTTATGCCCGTTGATTTCAGATGTTCTTAGTTCTCTTTTAGTCGATGATGCTAATGGATTTGCGTATCCTCATATGGTTCGTGTGTATTTTTTTAGATTTTTAATAATATGGGGGATTTATCTCCCGTTTTCATACAAAAAAAAAAAACTCTAGTTTTCCTTTTCTCCTTAATCACCTTCATTTTCTTCATTTTAAACGCTGTTATTCTTTTCTTCTTCTCTATTCTTTTCATCATGATCCTTAAAGAACAAATACAAACGAGGTCCATTAGGATCTTCACTCACTTGTAAAGCTCCCAACATTGAATCACCTTCATTCTCCGTCAAGACTATATCCCCTCCATACTCTCCATATTTCACCACAAGTATCAAACGATTCACCGGCCATTGCCTCTCCATAGTGATCTTCTCCATTAACTCCTTCACCGTAGCATTATCACTCACCTTCACAACTAGATTTTCCCCCGTTATTATTGCCACACTCACCTTCATTGCCAACAAATCTTGTGATCTTGATTGTTAACACAGACTGATCAACAAA
>OVAF01001158.1:0-30718 GCA_900406245.1 Odontarrhena argentea | reverse complement strand
CCATCACTTGAACATAGCTCACATGTGAAGATTCTACGTCACTGTTTTTTGGACATCAATTTGATTATATTTGCTTGACCCAAAATTCACGATATATAGGAACTATAAACATAACTTTTTTTTACCAAATATGTTGAGAATTTAACAATTTTGTAAGGAATGTTTACAGCAAAGGTTAAAGACTAAATATTAACAATTGTTTAACCAAAAGAAAAACAAATAAAACCTCTTTCTTTTTTGTTAAAACCAAACTCTCATTTGGTAATTGTAAAAAAAAAAAGTTTGGCTTATATATCAACACCAACCTTTATGACGCGTCCAAATGCTCATAAATTTTCAAATCGGTTAAAATCCATGAACCAATAAATCCCACTAAGTATCAAGACGAAAGCCAAAACGGAAAACTTGTCTCTCTATTCATGTGTATAAGAAGTTTAAGAACACATGTATAAATTACATAACAAACAAAAAGGAACTACATACTTACAAAACATAAAAATTGAAAAATCAGTAAGATCGAAACATTTGGTCAAGGATGATGGTTAATGCCATGGCCACACGAGGCTCCATACCCGGTTCAACTATAAGTTTGAACACATCTTTGCCAAAGGCTACTCCTCCGATCACCGTCTCCTTCCTTTTGATCTCCGCCATTTTCCTCTTGTTCCTCCTCTCGTCCAATATTTTGCAGCTTTTTTGACCGTACGATCCTTCAATCTCGTACAATACCGTCTTCTTGGAGCTAACGCTTGCCAAGGTTCTCCGGTTTGATAGTATATTAACGTTCTTTCTCACCGTAAATATTGGATCTCTTTCGGTTTCTCCATCGTATACCATCCAGCAATCTCCGAAGCTCAACTTCTGTTCAAGTAGATTAAGAAAGACAATTAAAGTTAACATCTCATAATAATTATATAACGAAAACCAATAATTTGACCAGGACTTGTAGCCTAGTGGTTTGTGTCGGTGATGTCACTGTGTTACCGCCTGGGTTCAAGCCAGCTTGATGACTTCAATCCAAAATTCTTTAGACTATTCATTAAAAGAGAGGAGAGAAAACAAAATTAAGTACCTTGCGGCGGATGGAGAGGAGGGGTAAGCCATAGGCATCCATAAGGACGATATTATCTTTAGAACTATTCATGTAGTTATCGACTCTAAAGACAAGATCTCCATTGGAGCTGTAAACCGTGAATCCGTCGCAGTTGAAGAGAAGAGACTTCTTCCACACCGTTAAGACCACGGCTGCTTTACTATCGCATAAGTTCTGATCAAAAGTGTTTGGGAATTTTGGGTGAACTTTTGTCATTTCTTTTATGAAAAATTCTTTTGTTTATTTTTCTTGTGTGTTTGTGTGTTTTTGGGATTTGATGATTCTTGTTTGGAGAAGATGAGTTGATGTAATAATGTTGGAGAAATGAGAAGAGGTCTTTGGTTGTTTAAATACACAAAGGAAGAAAGAGAGAGAGAATGTGGTGCTCAAATGAAAAAGAATGGTCACATCTCTTCTTGTTTTCCACTAGAGATATCATTTTCAGGTCTATTACTATAAGATATCTACTCTTTCATTTAGTTCTATTTTAAAACGTATTAGTATAATTGATTCCTTTCTATAATCAAATATTATACTAGTACCTGTTTTAATTCACCTACTCTCCAACAAAATATTATATAGGAACTTGTTTTTTGATCCCTCATCTGACCAATATTGGCCCTACAAAATAGCTTATTGTCTCATGTTTAATATAAATCTTACACTAACACAAGTTATTAAAATTCTACACACTAATTCCAGTTTTTTTTGTTTTTTTTTTGCCAACAGTTCTAGTTTATGTGATCTAAATTCAAAGAAATACACTCACACAAAAGTACAAAACTTAAATTCATTTTAGTCAAGGAAAATTACAGATACGTGTAAAGTAAGATATTTTAATTTGTCATTTTATTAATGGTCTATTTATATATTTTTTAATTCTCTCATCTTCATGGTATTTTTGGTTAAGCATTAATCTTCTCTTATATTTCTCTCTTTATTCCCTCGCCTTTGTTAAATTAGAAACATCGAATATTATTGTCACACTACANTACTATCGCATAAGTTCTGATCAAAAGTGTTTGGGAATTTTGGGTGAACTTTTGTCATCTCTTTTATGAAAAATTCTTTTGTTTTGTTTGTGTGTTTTTGGGATTTGATGATTCTTGTTTGGAGAAGATGAGTTTGATGTAATAATGTTGGAGAAATGAGAAGAGGTCTTTGGTTGTTTAAATACACAAAGGTAAGAAAGAGAGAGAGAATGTGGTGCTCAAATGAAAAAGAATGGTCACATCTTCTTGTTTTCCACTAGAGATATCATTTTCATGTCTATTACTATAAGATATCTACTCTTTCATTTAGTTCTATTTTAAAATGTATTAGTATAATTGATTCCTTTCTATAATCATATATTATACTAGTACCTGTTTTAATTCACCTAATCTCCAACAAAATATTTTATATAGGAACTTGTTTTTTTGATCCCTCATCTGACCTATATTGGCCCTACAAAATAGCTTATTGTCTCATGTTTGATATAAATCTTACACTACCACAAGTTAAGAAAATTCCCCCACACTAATTCTAGTTGTTTTTTTCTTCCAACAATTCTAGTTTCTGTGATCTAAATTCAAAGAAAAGAAATACACACACACAAAAATACAAAACTTAAAATTCAAAATTCATTTTAGTCAAGGAAAATTACAGATACGTGTAAAGTAAGATATTTTAATTTGTCATTTTATAAATGGTCTATTTATATATTTTTAATTCTCTCATCTTCATGGTATTTTTGGTTAATCATTAATCTTCTCTTATATTTCTCTCTTTATTTCCTCAACTTTGTTTTTCATTATAAACATCGAATATTATTGCCACACTACAAAAAAGAGAAGAATAATAGCAACTAAAACCTACGGGCCATAATCCATCGTCATTTCCACTGCATCTTTTTATAATGAAAAAGCTTATATATTCTTCTTTTTCGTATATTACTAATTACGCATTATTCTCCAACGTACAAACCCAAAGTATTATATAATAAATTATTCTCTATGATAATCACTTCATGGATAAACTTCTGGCACGTCCAAATATTACACTAGGTTATGACCAGCTGTATTTAGTCCAATTATATTTCATTTATCCGATAATATAATATTTAAATAGACACCAAGCTATGAATGGTCACCAATGGATATAGAGTCAAGGAAAAGCTAAACTAGTGGAAGGATAAGAACTAGTGGAAAGCAAAGTTTCAAATAATTTATATAGTTTTCAAACATTGAAATGAGATTAAAAAAAGAAAATAGATTTTTCAACCAATCTATGGTTTTAGAATGATCTATGATGAAGGAGGACCACTAATCCTGATCATTATATATAATTATGCTTACCGAAGAAATTTTTTTNTTTATAATGAAAAAGCTTATATATTCTTCTTTTTCGTATATTACTAATTACGCATTATCCTCCAACGTAAACCCAAAGTATTATACAATAAATTATTCTCTATGATAATCACTTAATGGATAAACTTCTGGCACGTCCAAATATTACTCTAGGTTATGATCAGCTGTATTTAGTCCAATTATATTTCATTTATCCGATAATATAATTTTTAAATAGACACCCAGCTATGAATGGTCACCAATGGATATAGAGTCAAGGAAAAGCTAAACTAGTGGAAGGATAAGAACTAGTGGAAAGCAAAGTTTCAAATAATTTATATAAGTTTTCAAAGTTTTCAAACATTGAAATGAGATTAAAAAAAAGAAAATAGAGTTTTCAACCAATGTATGGTTTTAGAATGATCTATGATGAAGGAGGACCACTAATCCTAATCATTATAAATAATTATGCTTACCAAAGAAATTTTTTATGTGTGGACGAGAAACAACTAACGGTGATATTTTAATTTTAATCATAGAAAGGAAGATAAAAGAAGAAACCATTCCACTAATCTCATATTATTATTTTTGCATTATGATATATTTTTTTGTTCCACGTCCATTGATATTTTTATTATAATGCAATATATGTTCCACTTACGTTGACCTCTTGTAAATTTAAATATTCCTTTCGTTATCTATCGTTTGTTTTTTGATTGCGGTTTTATGTGTCATATGTACAAAAAGATGATTATGACCTTTGAGAATAGAGGCAAGACGCGTCCCACTTTCATCAATTATAATTATGGGATTAGAAAATTAGTCTCTACACTTTAAAGAAGAATATGTTCTCTTTAATACACAAATGTGTAGTACAACCTAATTTTGTCTTGCTACCAAATCTGATTCCTTACTAGCTATATAGCTTAGCTTTTACTATCTTGTTAATATTCTTGTAGCTTTACAGTTTTATATGAGCACTTTGATGCATCCTTTAGTTAGCTTTACAGTTTTATGTGATCGTTTTGCATCTTACCTCGTAGTACGTCATCATTATTTGGGTAGTATGTATATGATGGTTTCTATGGTTTCATACAACAACATATATTAAAAGTGGAATTTCTCAAGTCTCACTTAAGGTTTATGGTTGGATTCGTTTGCATGATGAGAACAAAACATTTCCTTTTAAAAGTTAAGTGTCGACATTAGAGTTTATACCTTTTCACTTTGAAGATTAATAAATATTATTACGGCTATAAAAAATATTTCGTTTTCTAAAAATCGACTGCCACGATCTTTATAGACAGATTGTGCATAATTCATTTTTTTTTGTCTGATACCAAGAAAAAAATGGTCTGTTTTCGCAATCTTTTCGACATAATCTTTTTTCACACTGAGACAAATTGTAATATTTAATCTTTTGTACTACTTATATTTAGGTAGAGTGTTCAGTCCATTATTCATTTATTAATGTAATTTTTTATTTTTAATTTGTGATCAGTCAAAGGGTTAACGTTGATTAATAAATGGTTGGAAGGGTAAAAATACACACACACACACACAACTAGCTATATATTGTAAATGTTTACTCGCCATTCCAAAAGATGGTGTTGTTATAGTATGTTTTACTTTTTGTATATAGTTGAAGGATCTAGTTCATAAACAACAAAAGTGATGATGCCAAGAGAAGTAGGACATGAAATAAGTTGTCGACGAGAACAGTAGTGTGAGAGACTAATCTGTGAACATAGCCACATGCTTCTTTTACTTTTTTTTTTCTCTCCATTATACACCGGCCTTGCTATTATTAGAACTTCTTATTCTGTCTTTTGGTCTCTTTTTGGTCGGTGTCTCCGGACATGGTCTGTGAGAAAAACTTGAATATCTTTTTTTTAAATATCAGCTTCAGTATAGAGACGAGCTCTCCAGATTTTTTGTTTAGTAAATGATTAGTAACACTTTTTTAATTTATTTCGTGGAACAAAGTTTAGTCGTAGTTTTTTCGCTAATTAGTGACAGTTTATGATTAAATACAAAATGAATGTATATTTAGTCACAATATTTATAAATTATTTGTTTTGATTTTG
The DNA here is from genome assembly GCA_900406245.1 of Odontarrhena argentea. Lineage (NCBI taxonomy): Eukaryota > Viridiplantae > Streptophyta > Magnoliopsida > Brassicales > Brassicaceae > Odontarrhena > Odontarrhena argentea. The sequence goes on along the minus strand of OVAF01001158.1, from coordinate 25,208 downwards.
TTATTCGAAGGACGATGACTGGTAACNCTAATCTAAATGCTCAAGAAAACATGTTAAAATATGCAATATTTACATGTTATCAGTAACCTATCATTTTGATGACTCGTAGCCTATCATTTTGTGCAAGTGATATCATCCGGAATTCAAAATTATAAAAACGGAAAAAATAAAAATAAAAATGATTATGAAACAAGAAATTCAATAATGTTATACTACAATATTTGAGTCAAAACCATAAAACAAAATATGTAACCTCTTAGTTGCGCAATCACAGAGTAAGTAGACTTATAAATTCTGTATGGAGCAATTTTTAAAAAATATTATCAATACATATAGTTTACATATTGTTATTTTGAGCTGAAAATTCAGGTTCAAGTCCTTTTCAAATTATGTTCTTGTATACTTTTTTTTTAAGGAGCCAACTATTCTTACCATATTAGGACTGTAGTTGGAGAATCATATTCGTGAAAGAGAGAGACGAACACAAAACACAATAAAACATGTGTGAACAAGTTAGTGCCGCCTTAATAAAGTCAACAGCCGAGATATGTACCATACGGAGTGGAAATTTACAAGCAAGTACATCAAAATATTATTGGTTGTCAAAATATTATTTTGATTAATCGAGGAGTACATACATGAGTGCAATTTCAGTTGGTTGTCAAAATATTATTTTGATTAATCGAGGAGTACATCACTCTGCGAGGGATTGAAACCGAAGTAACATACATAACTCTTTGGCTTTTGGTGAACAATCCAAGTAGGGTTGCTAAAACACCACACACTTGGTTGTGAGTGAAGAAGAGAACAAGAAAGTTAAAAAAGGACAGGAGCCAGAAGAATATGTCTTTATACTCAAGCGGTTGGGATTGTATCTCACAGATGCTCGAATATATTGGCGGGATGGGCTGTGGAAGGGGTCGATTTGGGAATCTATGATTCTTTTTGCCAAACTCATGGATGGTCATGGGTTACGATTCTTCTTTCAAAGTGGAGCAAAGACAAAATTAAACTTATATAAATTTTCTATTACGTCAAAAGTAAAAGAATGAAAAAGAAACACATGAGTGAGAGAGTACAAATGGAAAAATAACCGCGAGGAAAAATAATGGCACAACTCTTTGCCAAAAATCATATACAACATCATCAAAGTCCCTTCACATTCTCTTTTTTTTTTGAAAGCATATATTATCAAAGCTTTTTCAAATCATCTCTTTAGAATCGATTTGGTAATCACTTTTGAAAACCCACCTCTGCTTTGCTCTTTCCCCCCCTCCAGCATTTCTCCTGCAATGCATTCGGGTTTATTTACCCCCAAAAAATGAGATGTCGCTTAATCACCACTCTAAATCTTTTTTGTTCTTTGCGTGTGACCCTGCTTCTAAAGCATTTGGCCGCTTACTTTTTTTTTTTTTTTACTTACTCATCAAGGATTCACGTTACAGTCACTCAAGAACCGATCTTCCCGATTCAGGTGCGTTCTCCAGTACTTTTTGTACTGTGGGATTCCCAGCTCAAGCCACGGCTTCATGTTCCCGTTATAGTGCAAGATTGCTGCCTTTTTTATGCTTTCCGTATCGATATAGTAGTCATAACCAAGTCCTGATAGAGCCCATTTGTCGTCAAGTGCATAAACTTTGTCTTGAAACGTGAGCAAGCTCGCTTGCAACGCTATTGCTTCTTTTGACTCATCTCCACCACTCATCTGCTGCATAAGAAATAGAAAGTCATCGCTCACAAAGCATACAGAATTAACCCAAATTCTAGTTTCAGTATTTCAGAAACTGACCTCTTTATAAAATTTCCGGTAGGTTTCTGAAACACCTAATTCCCTCCATCTAGCAAGATTAATGACATTCAATCCAGACATCCAGAGACAAGCATTAGTATCAAATTTTCCTCTCTTGAGACTCTTTAGCTGACCCAACCTCACAGCACATGACTGCACAGCGCCATTCACTTTGCCTTCCATGTCAACCTCCCATAGGGGAGACAAGTCTCGCTGGACAACAACGTCGTCATCCAGAATCACGACCTTTTCCAACTTTTGAAATAATTTTGGGAGAAGATAGTGAGATTGAGAGAAAAGGGAAAAGAAGTGTGTTCTATTCTGTTGTGACGCCAAATTGTCACCACTAGGTAAGGAGACACGGAACTCCGCAGGCAATGACAATTTCATTTCAGAACTGTCCAGCTCAAGTTTTTCAATGTTCAATACTTGAATTGTTGCTTGTTTGCAGGGATTCCTGATAAACCATTGTTGCATCGCAAAGTAATTCTGCTCGTCTGTCAGTACATGGAAAACAAAGTTTTTACTGTCCTGTAACATCAATAACCAACCAAGAATTAGAAAATCAGAGTTTTACGATTGCATGAACAAAATACAAAGTCAAGGAAAACTAGAGCTCATACATACCCTTGCGTGTAAAACCGTTGAGTTGATCACAACGGATGATGCAAGTATATTGTCGGAGATGATAACAAAGTGAAGCAATGAGGGATCTGAAAATTTCACACTATCTCCATTATCAAGTGAACCCGACTTGAAATATTCCACAGTTAGTCTCATTGACAAGCAATGAAGACTCTTAGGCATCGTCTGTACTGCAAGCTGATATAGGAACACACTCTGTTTCATGTGGAAACTAGCTTCATCCTCAGTCAAATCCAGAATCTGTCTAAGTTTCTTGTCAACATTGTTACAGTCGACTGGAAATGACTTTGCCTTTGCAATTACAGCGTCCATCTTCAGAAACTTTTTCTCAACCCTGACAGAACAACAGAAAGAGATACACAAAAAGTACGATTAAACGAAATTAGCAGACACATAAAAGCTTTTCCTGAAAGAAACAAAATAGTACACTAGTTTATTGATTCTTATATTGGTTTAAGGTATGGAACAGATAGGGCTTCAATATAGATGTATTTCTGGGTGTACTGCCCATAGAGTACGAGATGAGTGTTATGACTAAGATTTTCTGTAGGCTAAAACTTCTGAAAGCGAGTAAACCACTAGAAAACAGGACGTCCAGACAAGCTTAACTGCTAACTACAAGCGATTCACGTGGCCAGCATCCAATGAGTTCTTTTCCGGTAAGGAACTAACTTTCAGTACAAACATGCTAAAACCCAAACTGGTAAGGAACTTACTGTGGTGGAAGGTCAGCATCTGCTGAACTTTCACTAAGAATTCGCTCAAACTCTTGAATATTCTGTTTCATATCCCGTGTCAACTTGCTTTGAGAAGGCATTTTAGCAATACTTGGATAGTATGCCCTAGCCACAAATAGCAGATCCTTCATATGCTTCACCTTAGCATCTTTCAACGGTTCCTTATTTTCCTCCCTCCAGAGACAGTAGCTCCCATATTTCACTTCACAAGTTCTCCAAGTTTCATCAGCACTTGCTATTGCCCCCTGAACAGCTTTAGGTGAGGCTTCAGCTTTTGTTTTCTGTTCACAGAATAAGAGCAGGTTAACTTAAGCTGATTGGTGAGAAATACAAAAATGACTACTACAGAAACCACTTAATCCATTTGTACATTTGCAGGGCTTGGGTTGGCTACAAGAGCTGGCGGCGCTGGTGTTACTGCAGATTAATTGAGGGACCAGACGTAAAGTTGTGATCAGAATTAATAAAATAACGGAAAGGAATTTCAAGAAAGGGAAATTTGATGAGCAAACCTCTTTTTTTAGGAACACTGCTGGTTGTCCCATTCATATCTCTGAAACCCACGCTTATGTCGCTTTTCTAGCATGTGAAACAAGAAAACGTAAATGCTAGAACAAAAACTGTTTCAAACAGTTAACCCTCTCACCCAAGAAACCAATATTTTACCTCGCCCAAGAAAAGCAGAGAGACATGAAATTCGTAATCCAAAAAACTGTTTCCATTTTCTTCTAGTTTCATGAGATAGTCAAACAAGAAAATTCACTCATTCAACTAAAATTTTCTACCCCTTAAGCAAAACATCACGTAAAAGATAAAACAATATTATTTGATGAGTTAATTTTTTTTTCAGATTCACTGATTAATTATGGGTAATCCATCATAGTTTTCCATTAAACAAGCAGGAAGATAACATTTTTTTTCTAATGCTAGCATTCACATCTAGCAGAAGCTCTGTGGTAAACCTGATATACATGCTTTCTAGTAAGATCACGTAGATCAGATAACCCGGTATTCAAACTACAAAGCCTATACATTAACACTGGAAAGACAACATGGCAAACAATAAAGCCAATTATAATGACAGAACACATTCTTAACCAGTAGAAAATTAAACATATGACGACCAGATCTGAAATTTGTGTGTCAAGCTAAGAGCACTACGTAAGATAAAGAAGGGTCTCCAACCAACATATAAAGATTAGATTCTACAGGTACAGGAAGAGATCTATATTTGTATTAAAAAACAACTAAACTATATCCATCAAAAAAATCTCCCCAAATACAGAAATGAATGCCTTAAATCTAAACTGAAATAAGTGGAAATTTAAAAGTTTAAAACTGATATAACTGTAATACCAACCTTGGGAAGCACTGGATTGATTTTTTGAAGCACCTCATCGACACGGTCCGATAGATCTCTCTGTTTTACACAAGAAAATAAGATCAAAACACGGCGAAAGATATGATATAAATGCAAATCAAACAAAAGGTACAATACCTGTGAATGTTTAGTAGCATTGATTCTAGTAAAGCTCTCAAACTGATTCCAAAGAAAAGTGAATAAGAACATAATCAAAAACATCAAATCATAAAGAAAGTGACAATGCTTACAGGAGAAGATGGTTGAACAGGGTTAAATCCTGTGAACAGTGAACAAAAAGAGGAAATATAAGATAGATCTGAAACAGAGATCCAAGAAAAATGACGAAAAAAAGAGAAGGAGATTGTACCAGGAGGATGAAAACCATTGTGAAGGCCAAGCAAGAAAGCAAGAGGAACAAGCATAGAAAGAATAACAAGAACCAATACTCCAATAACCAAAACTTTCCACCGGCGTTTTCCACCACCGCCTCCACCACCTCCTCCTCCGCCTCCGCCTTTCATATTCCCGATTCCGAAATCAAATCAATGCCCTTCCCAAATTACCAACACATTGGATCCCAAATTGCGAACACAATCTCTGTCTTTCTCTATGAATCTCCTTTCGATTACACTCGAATCACACTCTCTCGTTAACGAATCCAAATTCTGTTACGCTCTTTGTTGTTGAAGAATGTCCAAGTAAAGAGTGATGCAAGTTTAGGCCGATCGCATCGTCTCTTTGCTTTTTCGCTTAAACTTGGGCAAGAGAAGGACGAGAGATTTACACTCACACACCCAACTCTTTTTTCTACACGTGTGGAACTGTTTCTACCGTTTGATTATTTAGCCCACTTGCAAGATCTGTCTCCAGATCATAACACGTGTAATCCTCACACGGTGGTGATTTATTTTTAATTTTTTTTAAACTATTATTTTTTGTTAACATCGTTTATTAGTAGTCACCGGATAAATCCAAAACTTCGGAATGCCATTGACGCTTCTACGGTGGTAATCTCTTCCTCCTCCTCCGTTTTTTCCTCTTTTCCGATTTATTTTTCCGATCAAGAACTGTACTTATTATAGAAAATGATGTCATCGTGAAATCGTTGTTCCATTTTAGGTTTTATCTGATGCAACTTTGTTTGTGTTGATGTAATGAAGAGGATGAGACAAAATGATCAAATTATGGATATATTAAGCTTTGGTTTTAGTTTAAGCTTTGGTGTTTAAGNTGATGTAATGAAGAGGATGAGACAAAATGATCAAATTATGGATATATTAAGCTTTGGTGTTTAAAGTTTTGTTGTCTGGTTTGTGGATTTTACATTCACTGAGTAGCTTTCTTTTGATGGTTTTTCTGTGATTGATGTGATTCAGGGAGTGATTTTTCGGTTTCGAGCATGTTATTGATTGCGAGGAAAGCTTTGGCCTCGGTGCATAGTAAGGCTATTCATTTGAGTACAAGGGAAGTGCATTGCCTAAGCTCCATTTTACTATCTCCTCCTCTGGTGTCACTGGACTTGCCTGAGAATTGGAATCCTTATTCTGATCCTCCATCTCCTGTTGCCTTTGGTAACTCTCTGCCTCTTCTAGTGTACTGTTTGTTGCATTTTACATGACTTTATTAATCTCAAAGTATATTACTAGAAACTTCTCTATTTGTATGAGTTGTTTTCTGCAGTCTTAGTTGTACCTTTCTTGACTGTATTTTTTGTGTTGATGCATTCATACAGAGAGTGAACAGAAGACTTTGGTAATAGATGGTAAAGTTATGGCCGAGGAAATCAGAACAAAGATTAATGATGAAGTGTGGGAGATGAAAAATTCTGTTGGAAAAGTCCCCGGTCTTGCAGTTGTTCTGGTTGGCCAACAAAGAGACTCACAGACTTATGTTCGGAACAAAATTAAAGCTTGTGAGGAAACTGGTATTAAATCTGTTTTGGCTGAATTGCCTGAAGATTGTACAGAAGGAGAGATTATCAGTGTTTTGAGAAAATTTAATGAAGACACGTCCATTCACGGGGTTCTTGTGCAGCTTCCTTTGCCCCAGGTATGTTTCACAGTTTTCGTGTTATATGAATCATGACATTATGATGAGAAATTTTGGTGGTGTGTATGTCGAAGATTAGTTCTATGTTAGCAGGTCTAGTTTCTGTTGTCTTCTTTACATTCGTACTTTTCTATAGTGACTCTTGATTCTTTAATTCTCTGATTCTCATCATATTTTAAACGCAAATTCATTCCTGTGCACACACTCCAGCCTTTCAACCAGCCTCATAGATCGTAGACTCTCTGCATAACATTTTTCCCTTTGAGGTTTCCTTTATTTGTTAGGTGGAGTATCTAATTCATAGATTATGTGGTAGAGCATCTGAATCATGTTAATTGTGAAGATCCGTTTCAGCAGAATTGTCTTCTGTTTAAACTGAATTTCTTATTCCATTTGCATATGGTCATGTAATGGAGGATATCTTGTACAGCATCTTGATGAAGAAAAAATCTTGAATATGGTGAGATTAGAGAAAGATGTTGATGGATTTCATCCATTAAATATGGGGAATCTTGCAATGAGAGGGAGGGAGCCACTATTCATATCTTGCACTCCTAAGGGCTGTGTGGAGCTCTTAATCAGATCTGGTGTTGAAATAGCGGGGAAAAATGCAGTGGTGATTGGAAGAAGCAACATTGTTGGACTGCCAATGTCTTTATTATTGCAGGTATTATTAGTTTCTTTGTAGTTAGCGCAATAGGGTTCTAATGCGTGAGCATTTTGGTGTCAGATTAACTATGAATTTATGTTGTTGCTGACATTCTTGGGTTCTTGGGTAGAGGCATGACGCGACAGTAAGCACGGTGCATGCGTTTTCAAAGGATCCAGAGCACATTACTAGGGAGGCTGATATTGTGGTTGCAGCAGCGGGTATCCCTAATCTTGTTCGTGGAAGTTGGCTGAAGCGTGGAGCAGTTGTCATTGATGTTGGAACATGTCCGGTTGAGGTAACCTATCAACGCTCAAAGTTCTAAATTTTCCAGTGGATAGAGACTCATAAAACAGCATCAAATCCATTCTGATACAGAAAACTTTTCACTGAATTTTACTCCCCTAATCTGTTAGTTTAGAGCTTGAATGAAAAGTTAGACGTTGGAACATGTTGTGTTTTGTTAAAATGCAAAAAATGATATGGCAGGATAGTAGCTGTGAGTATGGTTATCGTCTGGTTGGGGATGTATGTTACGAGGAAGCATTAGGTGTTGCCTCGGCTATCACTCCTGTACCTGGAGGAGTCGGACCCATGACAATCGCCATGCTACTATGCAATACGTTGGATGCTGCCAAAAGAATATCCCTCTGATAATGGTACCTCTGTCTATCACTAAAATTCCAATAAAGAGATGGGAGATTCCATTTCATAGGAGTTAAAAGCAATCCCTTTTAATTTCAGTTATTACGTTGCTTTCGTGTAGATCTCGGTTGGTGACATGGTTTATCTTACTCTTGAACGTCAAGTTTAATGCTTGTTGTAGTGGGTAAAGATGGGAAGCTACTTTGTTATATGCATGTGAGAGTATGGTAGTTGGATCAATGGTAGTTGCGTCTTACATCAAAGGATGGAGGATGAATCAAGCAAGAGAGGTGTCACATGAAAGGATCACGAAAGAAATGCTTCCTGCAATGTTCACACGTGCCTTTAAGTTTCACCTTTGAGGACATATAAAAGTGTGCAAGGGGTCTATACATTGATAGACATTCTCTCCTTTAATCTGGTTTAGCGGTTTTTTCGGTTATTTGTAACTCAGATTGGTTAACTTCGGATTTTTTTTTAAGTTTCCAAAGTATCAAAACTAGGCAATGAATGTTTGTCACCTGAAACACTCTTATTAATTTTACTTCAATTCATTTTTTTTTCTTTTTTGGAGTATATATATATCTTTTTCTTATGATGATAATAAAAGGTACACATATTTCTCCTTCTTCATCATCTTATTTTCATTAAAAAATACCGTTAGTTACAAAAAGGAAAAAAGTATAGACGAAAATAGTAGTTATCATATGTTCATGTAATCTTATATTACAATTATTAATGATGTTATGTATTTGTTAATTTAACTTTAGTTGTATAGTCACTAGGAAATTTCTGAGTTATTGAATANTTAGTTACAAAAAGGAAAAAAGTATAGACGAAAATAGTAGTTATCATATGTTCATGTATTTGTTAATTTAACTTTAGTTGTATAGTCACTAGGAAATTTCTGAGTTATTGAATAACAAAAATAGCATTAAAACATCAAAGTAGAGTAATCAAATACTCTAATTTGGAAACAAATCACTGTCTTTTTGATAACTGGATCGAACCAAACCAAAATTATTTGAAATAAATACAACTGAACAGAAAAGAAAGGGGGAAACCAAACCAGATTTGATCAAACCAACATTAGCGAAAACCTGATTCCTCAATNTACTCTAATTTGGAAACAAATCACTGTCTTTTTGATAACTGGATCGAACCAAACCAAATTTATTTGAAATAAATACAACTGAACAGAAAAGAAAGGGGGAAACCAAACCAGATTTGATCAAACCAACATTAGCGAAAACCTGAATCGATTCGGGTAAAGATATTTCTTTTGTCCGGCTCTGGACAAATTATAGATAGGAAAACCCAAATCAGATTTTAGTCAAACCAACCCAACCAAACCACCCGATTTCGATCCGGTTAAAGATTTTTTTTGTCCGGGTGAAAAAAGAATAAAAGAAAAAGGAAAAATAGGATTCCGATTCCGAGTCTCAAGTTCCCAAAGAGAAGAAGAAGAACATCTACGATCTGAGACGTCTTGAAATGTGAAGAAGCTACAAAGATCTGAGAGCGAAAGAGAAAGAGACAGAGTGTAAACAAATCTTCATATTCGAAAAAATGGTCTGGGAGAAAGAGAAGATCGTCGGAAGTTGCATCTTCGGCGGAGCTGCGTTCGCCGTCGGAGCTTCGTTCCTTCATCTTTTCCTTAAAGGTGAGCTTCCTTTAGGCTTAGGGTTAGGTTCAGCTTTGGCTTCACCATGGAGTAGCCTTAGAAAACGGAAACCGGTCCGCGTCTACATGGATGGTTGCTTCGATATGATGCACTATGGTCACTGTAACGCCTTGAGGCAAGCTCGTGCTCTTGGTGATCAATTGGTGGTTGGTGTTGTTAGCGATGAAGAAATCATAGCTAATAAGGGACCTCCTGTTACGCCTCTTCACGAGAGGTCTCTCTTCTTGATCTTGATTCGTTGTTGTTGTTTGTTGTGTATCGAATTGCGTTTGTGTTTGATTTTGATTTCGTTTTATGTTTAGGATGACTATGGTGAAGGCTGTTAAGTGGGTGGATGATGTTATATCGGATGCTCCTTATGCGATTACGGAAGATTTTATGAAGAAGTTGTTCGATGAGTACCAGATTGATTACATTATCCATGGGGATGATCCTTGTGTTCTTCCTGATGGAAGTGATGCTTATGCTCATGCGAAGAAAGCTGGTCGTTACAAGCAGATAAAGCGTACTGAAGGAGTTTCTAGCACAGATATCGTTGGTAAACTTAACATCTCCCTTTTTATTCATTTCAACTCGCTTCCATGGGGAATTAAGAGCTGCATCATAAGTATGTCTTATTACATCATGTTTCTAAGATTTTTGATCTGCAATTGATGCGCAGGTCGGATGCTTCTCTGTGTAAGAGAACGATCTATTAGTGACAAAAGTAGTCATTCCTCTCTGCAAAGGCAATTTAGTCATGGCCATAATAGCCCAAAGTTTGAGGATGGAGCTACATCTGCTGGTACTCGGGTCTCACATTTCCTACCTACTTCTCGCAGGATTGTTCAGTTCTCCAATGGCAAGGTATGCTAGTTCTAAAAGTGTCCTGTCCCCAAGTTTATTTGCTGCGTACTTGTGTTTCTACCAGTTATCTTACTAAGGCACATAACTTAGATCTTTGTAGGCGTGTATATCTAAAACTGTAGTATCTATTGCGCAATGATGATTTAGCTGGTTGAGCGAGTATATAAACTTTGATTTTCAATAGCTATCAAAGTGGCTACTGAATTTTAGTTGTTTTGATTATCAAAAAGAAACGGGCTCAAACAAGAGCATCAGCAGTTTTCTCTCATCATTATGGAAATACTGTCTCGTTCTTGGTCCTTACCTTTTGAAACATAATTAATAAGTTACTGGCTCACCCTTTCCATGAACGTTTCTCAAATCATTGGATATTTTTGTGTTTAGCTATATTTTTCATATTGTCTTCCTTTAATAGATTCGCTTTCGCCTAGTTCTATCTTCTTACATTTCATTCTTCTTCTCATTTTGTTTCGGGCGTTGATCAAAAGTACATGCTTATGGTGACAGGGGCCAGGACCTGATGCACGCATCATTTACATAGATGGTGCTTTTGATCTTTTCCATGCTGGCCATGTCGAGGTATATAATGAGTTAAATTTGGTGCATACAACATACAAGTTAGTTTACATGAACAGTGGGTGTGTATAACCAACCATGTGATGATAGATTTTATGCTCATATCAAATGAAAGAACTTGAAGTGTCTGGATATTGTATAATTGCTTATAAAACACTCTGGAAAACAGTGAAAGAAGGGGATTTAGTTGAGGGTACGGAATTGACATATCTATTTGTGAGTCAACTGATGATGAAAGTAGGTTGTTAACTATAGAGGAATGTAGAAGATAAGAGGTGGATGATTGATAAATAAGATGTCAAGTCTTTATGTTAATCATTCCATGATGAAATTTGCTTATTTTACACATAAATGAACACTAATATACGTATCTAACAACATATAGTTACAGAAAAATATGGGTTTGACGACTAGTCCAACTTGAATTGCCTGAGTGTTATGAGCGACCATCCAGTTTTAGACTGCCAATGTTGATCCTTGCTCTTGATTTACACAATTCATACAGATCCTCAGGCGTGCTCGAGAGCTTGGAGACTTTCTTCTTGTTGGAATACATAATGACCAGACTGTCAGGTTAGTGCTCAATTTTGGCAGTGTGCTGTATTGTAACTGTCTCAGTTTTTATTTCTTAATTTTTTCTTTTTCATTTCCTGGCAAGTGTCATGGGTATCTATCAGTTGAACTGGCAAAATATATGGTTCTTGTCCCCATTTTTGTTTCTACCCTTAATCTATGGCTGTGTTGAGAAGTTTAGATGTGCATAATTGCATCTCTGCATAAATTCTTCTGACCAAATTGTGCTTGTTATCTGTCTGCTATGCAGTGCTAATAAAGGAGCTCATCGCCCAATCATGAATCTCCACGAAAGGAGCTTAAGTGTTCTGGCATGCCGCTATGTGGATGAGGTGATAATTGGTGCTCCATGGGAAGTGTCAAAAGATACGGTAAACTTCTCAACCCGTTGCTAATCAATAATAATTACCCAAATGCCTTCCATGAAAGGCTATATTTGACAATGATTTGGACACTGCAGATCACGACATTTGACATTTCGTTGGTGGTTCATGGGACAGTAGCCGAGAGCGATGATTTTCAAAAGGTAAAACGAGATTTGGATGTATATATATATTGGTAAAAGACAAAGAGCTGTGTTTTCACCGAACCTGGTTGATGATTTGACAGGAGGAAGATAATCCGTATGCAGTACCAATTAGCATGGGCATATTCCAAATTCTAGAAAGCCCTCTTGACATCACAACTTCCACTATAATCAGGAGGATTGTCGCAAACCATGAAGCTTATCAGGTAAGTTTCTTCTTTTGCTCGTTATTCTTCTTCGTGTTGCTCCCACTTGTGCCAAATGTCTCACCCGACTTTGTTCTGTATTCTGTAGAAACGTAATTCGAAAAAGGAAGCTAGTGAAAAGAAGTACTACGAGCAGAAGACGTTTGTGACTGAGGATTGATAGAAATCAAAGGCTCTACTTGTTTAGCTGTTGAATAGTCCATCTTCAGGATGCGGCTTCGGTTTCTTGGTTATATCTTTTGTACCGACTAGTAGGAGGATGTTTATGGTTGAGAGATACATATCTTTACATTTTGTTCTCTAGTTTACACTTTACATAAAGAGGGCATCGATGGTTTTACTACCAATTACTCTTTATATATTTTTTCACATACTTTTGTTTTTGATTGCCGCTCATATTTAGATTGTACAATCTCAAAATAAAACCCATTAAAAGATAACACAATTCTATAGAGACTTGAGCAATTTTCTAAGTAACCTCATCAAAGGCCAACATCATATCCTACAAATTCATCTTTAGACACACTTTTCAGATAACTTTTTTTTTTTGAGTTAGCATGTAATGGTCTCCTCCCAATTCCCAAACTCCACTGAAACTAGATTGATGTATGCTTTGGTTGTATAGTTTTATTATGATGTGTAAATCATGCGTAGAGATGGGGAATATTTAATCATATCATTCCCCCACATTTGGAATAAAACCGTAGAATATGTAAATCATCATGCGTAGATGTGTAGAGATTAATCAATCATATAGTTTTGTTCTCACTCAACCCATTTTATCTGTTTAGTTATTTTGACTAGCTTTGGACGAATCCATTCTTAAAGTTGAAGTTCTAATCAAGAATGTCTGAAACATGGAGACTGAAGTTGCTTCTTCTGCTTCAACTTCTCCTCTTGATTCAACATTGTGTTGATTCAGGCTCTGTGGTTACTCATCTTCCTGGTTTCGAAGGTCCTCTTCCTTTCCATCTTGAAACTGGGTTTGTTTCCTCTGTTGCAATATTCATGATTATCAAACTGAGTTTGTATCATGCATGTTACGAAAAAGCTATATCGGTGTTGGTGAGGAAGAGAAAGTTCAACTTTTCTATTACTTCATCAAATCAGAAAACAACCCTGAAGAAGATCCTCTTCTTATTTGGTTAACTGGAGGACCTGCTTGCTCTGTCTTAACCGCTCTTCTTTTCGAAAATGGTTATTCGTGTCAGCATCTATTACATTCATGACTTTTATACAGGGAAGTATAGGGAAATGGACGAGATGTGATTTTGATATCCCTTATGAGCAAGATATAAAGAGCAGTGTACCGTATCATCGAAACAATAGCATCAAAGGGATTTATAATTAGGTCATTGATTTAGAGTGGTGATCATGACTACTTCATGCCTTTTCTTGGAACACAAGCTTGGATCAGATCACTCAATTATTCAATAATCGATGAATGGCGACCATGTTTTGATAAGAATCAAGTTCTTGGATACACAAGGACGTATGCAAACAATATGACATTTGCCACTATCAAAGTAAGTCCTTTTCCTTTTGGTGTTTGTTTAGTTAGTGATCATCAAATCTGTTACATGTTTTTACAGATGATATGGTTTAATTTGGTAGGGAGGAGGACACACTGCCTACTACAAACCGGATGAAACCTTCATTATGTTTAAGAAGTGGATAAATGGTCGATCTCTGTGAGCTTCAAATGCATTCGTTTGGAAACCAACCCTACGGTTTTTGTATCATTCTTTCTTTTTCTGTGACTAAGAATATAAATTTATGAGAATGATAACCATCAATTAAGATCTTTCTCTCTCTCGGGCAAAAGTACATTTTCTCAATCATATGCAATACTGTTTTCATCAACTGAAGAAAAGAGTCTTGCACTCCTCAATGGTATTGCAGCTAACTCGCTTTTTCTGTTGAGAATAACCGAGAAACAAGTTCCACAGCTCCCCACATAGGTGCATCATTCTTTTTGAGACCAACAAAACATGAAAAAAATCTTTATCAGAAACTTTCAGGTGATTCTCTTGTCTCCACAAAACATAGAATGAGTATGCAACTTACAAGATAAACCAAATCAAAGGCCTTACGGTAGCTTTCAATACTCTTCTCAATGTTATCATTCCTGGAAGAAAGGAAAGACAGTGAGAGGAAATAGGAAACAAAGCAGAATAGACGTATAAGAAAAGAAGACACTCACAGAAATCCAATAGATATTCGAGTCTCGTAATTCAAACCATCAGACATCCTCAGATCCCCCAAATGATCTCCCAGGAGCAAAACATTTGTTCGCTGCTTCACATATGCATTTTCTTCATTTTCCTCACCAGTGTCATCACCAAGTTGATCGTGAAGTGGAGCAGCCATATCCAGAGCATGTTCGTTCTTGTTTAGCACATGTATTAGCTTTCCTGTATTGTTGAGTTGCAGAGACTAGTTAATAATTGCAAGATATAGATAACAAAGTTGAATTCAATTTCCCGGCAGAATAGGCACAAATTATGAAAGAGACACACAAATGTACCTTTGAAAGAGACAAGCTGCCCATCATCATCAAAAACCATCCTGTTTGATACAATCTTTACATTCTTGAATGTTCTATGTAGGTTCTGCCTCAAAACCTGGAAACAAAGGAGAATAGAGCCCAAACACATATTCATTATAGCCGCAGCGGAATTTAGAAGAGATAAATCTAATGAACTAAATACTCTTAAAAGAGACACCTCTTCAATAACATCAGCAAGTCCTGCTGAAAAAATCAAAACTGGGATCTCCTTTTCCTGAATCAGATGGCAAATAGAGTTGATTAATATACTAATACCTGTTTCTTTAACCATAATGAGTATAACTACAATCATGATATGATGATCCTTCACCTCCAAAAATTCAAACAATTCAGTTAGACCTTCTCTAAAAGTAATGGAGGAATTCTCAACAGATTTCTTGATAGCATCATATGTTAAGCCTCCCTCGACGAGAAGATCATGAGTTTTACCCCACCTGGTACAAACAAAATTTCAGTTTTCTAATTATGATCCCAAAAGCCAAGGCAATTCCAATGTATGTGACTTGATACGAAGAGTACCATTCTTCCATGAGCTTGGTTTTCTCTTCAACAGGAATCACAGGAGAAATCTCCAGAGGATGATAGTGTTCATATAAAGCTTCCCTCTTCGCATCATAGTCACTATTTCCTTGCTGCAAGATGCCATGGCTGCCTATCAACAGATTACTATATGTTTCTGTTCCTTAATAGCGTGAGAAGAGAAAGATTAATCAAATGTGTATATACATACTCAGGCCTCTTCGTCCATTGACTCGGTATCTCGTTAAAGTCCCATCAAAATCAGCAATCACCTTCAAAATACGCAGAAACCAAACAAAAATTGAAGCTTTAAGTAAAAATACTTCAACCTAGATACCGAGAGAGAGAGATTGAGAGGGAAAGACCTGGAATTTGGAAGGACCCTTGTCACGAATTAGGTTTATCTTATCAGTGAGCGCTCGAGGATGATCAATCACAGTGTTCGCAGCTAAATCAGAATGTTCCATTTGATTGTTGAATACAGAGCTAATCTGAGTGAGTAAAGTGAGAAACTTTAAGTTGACGATTCCAATTTGAGAAAGTGTGTGTAAGAGAGAGAAAGAGACCAACGTTGTGGATAAAGCAGCGAGACGAAGAATGTGGTCGCGTGTTATTACGGCGGATAATCGACGACGGCGCATGAAGTCGCGTACAGCAGCTGAGTACTCGCATCAGTGGTGGTTGAAGCAAGTTTACTACTTTATTGGGGAAATTACTTTTGTGGTCTCTATTAAACAAGTTTAAAGTTTTGACTTTTGACACAAAGTGACAATTTCCTATATAACCTCTCTTGTATTCAATCTTCAATACAAAACAATAAAAGTAAAATCTCTGAGCATCACATTGTACAAATTTTGTAATCTCCCTATGAACAAACGTTTCAAGAAACGAGCATCACACAGAAGCTTTTAGAGAGGTTTGAAGTAGAGGTGATGATCAGAGAAAAGAACCCTAAAAGCTAATTTGCATCTACACTTCAATCTAATTATGAACCCTTCTCCAGATCTCTCTATCCTCATCCCTTCTCCATAATCTTCTTCCTTCTCTTGCTCCTTCTGCAATTTCGTAACCAAAATCACTTGAAATCTTCTTCTTAAGACTAAAGAACAAAGAAATCAAAAGAAAAAAATCAAAACCTCATAAGAATCATAGTTAGTCTCTTCAGGATCGTTTACCATCTTCATCGTCTGTTTCTTCTGTAACAAACCAAATTTCAAGTAAAGAGAGCAAAAAGATTAAAGAAAATGATCTAACATTGTAACAAACCTCTGTTTCAAGAGTCTTGAAACCAAACGGCGACGTTTCTTGTTTCTCTGAAACAGAGCTCGTGTGGGAACAACAGATTCTGCCTCCGGCGGAGAGATTCAGGTTCCGGGTCGGGTCATCAACTATGGAAGATTGAGTTTCCGGGTGAGTGAAACGAAGAGGAGAGTTGATAAAGATTGGGTTTTGAGGAGAGAGTCTTCTGCGTTTTGGTTGGTCAGATTCGTCGGAAACAGGGGAGGAACGTTTCAATGGACTGGCTTCAGTGGAAGCAGAGGAGACGGAGAGGGAGCGAGAGTGAGAGTAGTCGCACGGTGGTGAAGTGAGACGGAGGAGAGAGAGATCAATGTCTTCGAGGCTCAGGTCGTCACAATCTTGAAACTCTTCGTCCATCATCATCATCATCATCTTCTTCTTGCTTCCTTGTCTCTGCTCTCAAATAATTTCTCTGTAAACGAAAACAAAGTGAGAGACTCGACGAGAATATAAAAAGGCCCGTCTTGAAATAGTCCGGTTTAAAGAATCCGGTTTAGGTGATAAATTTCGGTTTAAAGAATCTTTTGATGTTTGCTTTGAAGGATCAGATCAGTATAAATTATAATGATGCTGAGGGCCTGAGGCGAGGCTAACCAAGGTATTCATGTATTGACATTGTAAGTAAACGACTCAGTTTACTCTTTAGTTGATACATTCAGCCAATTTTGCAGACATACTAAATGTTGAATAAGAATGGGACTAGCAAGAACTTTGCAAGAGTATGTGATAAACTAAATCGTTCATTTGGTTTACTTTTTTATGCCTCTATGGTTGATTCTGAGTTAGAGTATGGTTGTATGTGCTACTATGTAGTATCCTCGTCCTTGTCCCTCTTCTTCTTCTTCTTCTTTTTCCCCTTTCCCTTCTTGCTCTGTAGCTCCATGGAAGCAGTATCTGAAGTGCCATTGTTTAAGTAGATGGAGTTGTAATGGACCTCAGCCAAAAAGCTCAAGTGAATGACTTTATCCGGTTGTTTTTGAGACTTGGGAAGGAGCACAATGGAAGGAGTGTCTTTGTATGACGTGGGGACTACAATCTTGACTCCATAGACATCCGCAGCCGCTTGCAAGGTCAGGTTATCTCCCCAGACGCCATTGTTGGACATGGCCTTTACGTATTCGGACAAGCCCGTCTTACCAACAAATCCTTTGTATGATTGCGGATGAGACTTAATCTGATGAGGAAAACAGAGTCAGTCATCATCATCATCATCATCAACGTAATTGAAACAAGTTGAAGATTACCTGTGCTACAATCTCCTGTCTAACTCGTTTATGAGAATCCGGTGAGCTATAGAGCTGATCTGCTAAAGCACGAAACTGGCAATTTCCGTCACTCTTCATCTTCCTCTCCGAGTAACCTTCCCAATCCAATCTATCTTTGAGTACTGCATGATCTGCCATTTGTGCCAATCTTCTTCTTCTTTCTCAGAGAAAAAGTTGGCAATTCCGTTAACAAAACGATTAGGGTTACAATCATAATACTTTTTAAGAATATAAATGTCGGTTTAAAGAATCGTTTAGATAAAATCATCTTTTTTTTTTTGTCGGAAGATAAAATCATAAAAGTGAAACTTTTTTTGTAAAAAAGGAAAAGACTTTATAAATAATAATCACCATAGCAGAGTTCCGGCGATATTTTGTGACCGGATGAGTGTTTCCGGTGTCCACCGTTTAACTCTTTCTCTAATTCCGGTAACCTTTTCTCGCTTTCTTTCTCTAATGGGATCTAATTTCATTTACTAATCTTCCTTCTCTGTTTCTCACTAGTTTTCTCCTCCTACTTCAAATGCGCCCTATGGTTTCAATCGCACGAGTGTTCAATCTCTGTTCTCGTCACATCAATTCTCTGTAATCCACCATAGTCACCGAGTGGTTACCTCTTTTAGTCAAAATGTTGGTCTTGTCTTCTCCCCTTTAGTGATCGAGTTCGAGCTGTGTTTTTACTATCTTCTGATGGGTTCAAATTTTAGGCTTCTAATATATCTGATGATGCTGAGGCTGACCCTTCCTTTGATGAAGGTATACTCATACACCAACATTGTAATTTGGGTGGAGTCTAACATAACAATTGTGAATTCTTTAACAGTTTGGTATCTTATTTACTCTCTAGTTGATACATTGGGTCACGTTGCCTGTTTACGTGTCTTGCCATGTTTGTTATTAGCTTGAGTTTTGACTATCTCCTTTCACAGGAGAAATGTTGGATAAGAATGGGTCTAGCAGGAAAAACCTGTTCGCTTCGAAAGAGTATGTAATATACCAATTCCTTCATATTGTACTCTTTTATGGGCTTCTACGGTGCTTATGAGTTAGAAACTTCGAATGTGGTTGTGGGTACCATGGTATAATACTTCTTTGTTTCGTATGTTTTGTTCAAGACTCAAGAGAGGACCTCAAATATTAGAGTATTATGCTCGTCCTATAATGACAATCTAAGATTTTTTCTGCCTCTTGTTAAGCAGCCGCTTTATGTGGTAGGTTTAGGTTCATATATTTTCCTGCGATACCCACTTTGGTGGTGATCATTAAAATGTCATATGCATTTCGAATATGGTCTGTCCAAATGATAGCTAAGATCAGTGTGATTGAAATCTGCATTGAAAAGAAGGATTTGAGGAATTAATATAGTCTTAGCATTAGCAATATTTTTTTTCCTTGTGGTTATTTTGCCCACCTTGATGTGCTGCAAAAATTGCAGGCTTCTTAAGAAATTGAAGAGATATGGAGTCTCTGGAATACTGTCATATGGATTACTTAATACAGTCTATTACACCATAGCTTTCCTCTTGGTCTGGTGAGTACAATAGAACTTTGAGCATCAGGGACATTATCCATTTTCTTGGACGCATCCTTTGTTTTCCATTTGCTTTCTGATTTATATGAGTTGTTTCAATCATAACATACTTGGGCTTGAACAGTTAAAATTATCTGTATATATGCAGGTTTTATGTGGCCCCAGCACCCGGAAGAATGGGATATCTTGCTGCGGCTGAGAGGTGGGGAATAATTTTCAGCATTTTACAGCGTTATAGGGACATGAAAGATTTGGGTTGTATGCAGATTTCTTAAAGTGATGGCAATGGTCTGGGCTGGAAGTCAAGTTACTAAGCTCATCAGAATAGGAGGGTAAGTAGCTAATGTTATTTTACCACTCGGTTAGTTTTGAAGAGCTTAAGAAACTTGTTATGCTTCCATCATCTTAGAGGCCAAGCTGTTAGACTGATTCCTTCCAGATTATGTGTTGATTATGGTATTGTTGATTTAGCATCAATAATCTCAATATCATATGATTTACAATGTTCATTTTATGGAATCTTTATGTATTCAAAGGTCCTAAAAAAGTGCCAAGTACTCCAACCTTTTCAATGGTAGGTGTGGAAGAGATATGTAATTGTTTTGTCTAGGTTCTAGTTGAAAAGTTAATGCTAGGGAGAAGTGGTCAATCTGATTTTTTTAGTGAAGGTGGTTCAAAACCAGTTATAGAATGTATTAGCTTTTAGCATTCCTAGTTCTGATTTCTGCCGAGCTCGCATCTAATCTAGTTATGTGGTATTCATGAAGAATGTTGATGGATGCAGGGCAGTCGCACTTGCACCTATTGTGGATAGAGGGTTGTCATGGTTTACTGTAAAATTCAAGTTTGAAAGCCAGGGAAAAGTGAGGCAGCCAAAACTGCTATATAGCACATATACAAATTACATGGTGATGATAAAGAGTGATTAATCTGTGGTAGCATTGTTTTTGACAGGCTTTTGGCGCAATGGTTGGGATATGTCTTGGTGTGGCTTTGATGCTATTCGTTGTTGTGACGCTGCTCTGGGCATAGCACAGAATGATAATAGCTGAATTTTGTAGTTTTTCCTTTTACAATTGTGGTTTTGGTTACAAAATTATGGACTTAAGAGATTGTAAACATCATTCTCCCCAGTTGAGTAGGATAGTAATAAAGAAGAGGCTTTTGTATTTCCGAATGAAGAAGAATTTTACGTAAACTCAGATACAGAATTAGGCAAAGATTCAAATGGGTGCTCTGCTCTCTTAGGATAAGAGTTCAAGCTAACTAAGACGAAAAAAAGAAGCTATTGCAAATTTCAGAGTTGCAGTTATACCAACACGTAGGAATGGTTAATTGGGGAGGCCAGTTTGAGGATGGAGAAGGGCTCGAGTCTGGTCTTGAACCACCACGGGACCTTTACCAGGTCTGCTGCAAATAAAATAACTTACTTCACCTTTTTGATCCTGACTTCCAATTTTGTCTTTGACTTCTTGTGAAACCTCTCCTCCTTCCAGGCCTGCCTCCTTTACAATTGATGTATCGCCCAATACGTAACTATACAAAGTACCAAACAGCATTTGTTTAGTCAGAGATCCAATCAGTCTATCAATTAATAACATTTCCTATCTCACCTCTTCATGTCAGTGTCAGGCTTAGGCGGGAAGCAGTAGAGGAGCCCCTGCAACAATTCAACTGCAACTTTTCTGTTTTGTGCAATCAGGACCGCGTTTGGGCCAGCATCAAATGTGTAAGCAATCTGTCCAGAAAAATGAGATTGGGTCAAGATCTTTCCGCACACCCTAGCTTAGTACTCGAATACTTGGAAGAAACCCATTTGAGTTGCTTTTGAACAAAAGAGCAAGGATATATACCTCAGGTGTCCCGACAGACCGGTTCCACCTCTCAACTAAGCTAATTATCCTGGCATTATCAGTTAGCGGATAACAATCAAAACCACGACATTGATAGCTAAAGCAGAAAATGTCTGTCAAAAGAAGAGAAAGAGTTACCTGTGGGAGGTGTCATTCATGTAAAATATGGGTGGGGATGTATCCATACAAACTGCATGAAACTGATTACTGTCTGAACACGTCAATTTTGTAAAAGATGTGAAATCTCGGTTCTTTATAGCTTCTTCCATTTGCAAAACCCGTTTTGGCACAACTTCCTGAGGAAAAATTAAAGTGGGGCATGAACTTTGACATATTTTTGCAATTTTGAAAGTTAAGCAAACACAACCAAAAACACATATTTTGTTGAGAAACCCATGAGGGTTATTTTGGGAGACACAGATTGTTCAAACATCAAAAAGAGAACATACCTTTGCTCTGTGTTGTAAAAGTAAACTTGTCTCAACACTCTCACGCATTCCTGAGGTGCTGCTCGTTTCCTTCTCTCGTGAACTAACCTGCATGTAACACAAGCTAAAACGAGTTGGAAAACCGTTCAAAAATAAAGAAAGTAAGAAGCTTGCGACGGGTATGATGGAGATGATAAGCAAGCATGGAATTATCAAGCTTCTCTTAGCCATCTGATGATGCAAAAGAGACTGCCTACATTGTCTGCTTATTTTCTCTATCTTAAGAAAAGCAGAGGAAACAAAACTTTTCATATACCTCACCTATGATCAAATTGTTCGATAAAAGAGTGCATAAAAAATATTAATTTGAAACCAACATAATATGGAAAATGAAGAATGGGACTAAATGGCTCTAGGAAATGCAATAAACTAAAAATACTTGAGGTCCATACCACAGCAACAATAATAACGAGATCATCCCAGTGCTTATCATCTGCCAGTTGAAGTGCAACGCTGTCACTTCCATCTTCTTTGTTTCCCATCTTCCACTTGACAAATCCCCCAAATAAACTACGACATGCACTTCCTGAACCTTGCCTATATGGGGAAATGAAAATCTAACCATATTAACATATACAATTTACCTTCTACACAAATGTCTGACCATAAATAACTCAATTAGAAAGTACATAGCAACATGGAAACATAAAATTATAATGGATGCATCTATAACAATCACTGTAAACAAAGACTTAGACGATAGTAGCCTGTGCAATTAATACGGAAGATGCTAAACAGATTAGCAAGGGTGAAAAATGCAAGTTCGAAACTGACTGTCATACCTGGCGATAGCAGAAAGTTGGCTTGAATCTTCATTTACATTCATCAACTTTGCAAGAGAAAAAACTGCACCAAAAGAGCCAGTGTCATATTAATACATTGAGCCGTTTTCAAAAAAGAAATATTGACCGAAGGAATCTAACAAGTAGAAATCAACTTTAACCATAAGAGGAAAGACACAGGATCAATGTCATCAATATGAAAAGGTTATCTGATAGTTGAGCCACTTTAATCTAAACTATGAAAGGAAAAAAAAAAATAGAACAGGAGATGAGGAATAGAGGAGAAAGCCATGTGACAGTTTGGTTGTGCAAGAAACTATATTATGGCTTTCTCTATTTTGCCGTTGTTTTTTTCTTCTGTTAATGTACTACATTAGACAAAAGGGAATATTGTGTTTTACTCAGAGAATCTATCGCATATGCTATTAAAACATCCGGCAAACAAAATGCATCGACATTGTCATGAATGAATTATCTAGTCCTACCTGCTCAAAATGATGTTCAAGTTTCCAGAGATGTACCATCTGGTTCCCTCAGTTTTAAAACGACAAATAAAAATTCTGAAAGTCGTGGAATTTCATGTTTCCCTCTAAGCAAACATCCATGGAGAGAAGAAAAACAGTACCTAAGCAAGCAAATCCAGCTGCTGAAGAAGCTAAGCCAGCAGCAGTAGGGAAATTGTTATAAGAAGCAATATGTAGATGCAGTTTCTCCCAATCTTTCTTCCCTATCTTAATACCCTTTTCTTTATCCTCAACATCATCACCACGACTCCGAATTTCCCTCAAGCAATTCTGGTACCTACTTCCAGCAAGAGATATTTCCTACACAAGAAAAATATGAAAGATCATGAACAAAAGTAGAAAACCAACAAAACTCTCAGTCTTATAAAATTACAACAACATTGCCTTCATCAAAACAAAATTCAATATGAATAAACAGTTTCCAGTACACATTACAAAAAAACATTGAAGCAAACAGAATCACTTTGAATCAACCATTAACCAGCAAACATTATAGNNNNAAACATTGAAGCAAACAGAATCACTTTGAATCAACCATTAACCAGCAAACATTATAGTCATCACTCAGAATCCGATTCTATAGCATAATCCGGGAGAATTTTTTTGTGAGAAGTGAAGCAATTACCTTGCCATTGAGCCACATTCGATCACGATCAAAGGCCGGACTAACAGCGACGGTAGTGAGNGTAAAATCCGAACCTCATCTCTCTTTCCCCAATACTTAATCACAGCGATATTCGTCGGCGTCTTCGCCGTCACCATTAACACCCATTTCTCCTCCGCCATTACGCACTCACCACTCCAAGATCCAAATCCAGAGATCTCTATTAGCTTTCGGAAGATTTTAAAAATCAAAGTGACGGAGAGTTCGAAACAAAACAAAAAGCTTTACAGGTGGGAGAATCAAATAAGGATCTGTTTGGTGAACTTTTAAATTTAAAAATGTTGCGTTTTGCGTTTACAGACATTGCGTTTGTTTTTTTACGCTCACATTACTATGAATTGGGCCTCGAGAAACAAGCCCATTTATATTAACCCAAAAATGTTAAGAGAATATATTTCGGATTTTGGCGAATTGTGCGATTAGGGTTTGTAATCTAATCTAGATTCGCCGGAAACAGAGATGGCCGACGAGAGAAACAAGAGGGTTGATTCGAAGGGAACTGTAATTGGCGACCATAATCGGGTGAAGAAGAAGAAGAAGCGAGAGAAAGAGTCTGCAGATGGAGAGAAATTGGGGGAGGACATTGTAGTGAAGAAGATATCGAAGAAGAAGGGGGTTGATTCTGAATTCGAGAGTGATGGTAAGGAATCGAAGAAGAGGAAGAAGAGCAAGAAGAAAAATTGTGGAGATGAGAGTGAAAGCCTTAAAGTTTGTGTAGGCGATGAAGAAAATCAAGGACAGGGGAAACCACTCGTGGACACTGATTGTGATTTGGGAGCTGAAGAAAACACAGAGAAGAAGATGAAAAGCAAGAATGATACTAAGATATCGAAGAAGAAGGGCAAGAAAAAAATTGGTGAAAATGAGAGTCAAAGTCTTAGAGTGGGCAGTGAGCAGAATCAAGGAGAGGAGAAACCACTTGTGAACACTGATGATGGTAAAGAGAAAACGGGAAAGAGAAAACGAGGTGATAGTGATTTGGGAGCTCAAGAAAGCACAGAGGTGAAGAGGAAAAGCAAGACGAAGAAGAAATCAAGTGTGGAGGATGCAAAGAAGAAGCAAAATTCTAGTAAGGGTGCTGATGATGATGGGACCACTTCATCAAGTAAAAAAGCCACAAAAAAGGTGAAGTTTTCTGATCAAAATGAAGTTTTTATTCTTGAGGATCCAGAAACGGAAGAGGAAGATGAAGAAGTTGAAGAAACGGAAGAGGAAGAGGAAGATGAAGAACTTGAAGAAAAAATTAAGTTAGTGAGAGGTAAGCGGTTTACAAAGGAAGAAGATGAGTTGGTAAAGCAAGCTGTATTGGAATACATTGATAACCATGCTTTAGGAGATGAAGGGTTAAAGATGATTTTGGAATGCAAGGCGTACCCACAACTCAAAGGCTGTTGGAAAGAAATTGCGTCTGCTATACCTTGGAGGC